>OZ035843.1:2045562-2125562 GCA_964034765.1 Knipowitschia caucasica
AAAAAAAAAAATCCTCGATCCGCGGTTGGTGCGGGACTTCCATCAGCGCCATCCGGCGAAGCCTGGGGGTCGCCGGGGGGCTCCTGTTGGAGGGGGGGTACTGTCATGAGGGCAGTTTTTGGTGCTCCTCCTGTCTCTCACTCCCCTCCCCTTGTGTGTCTGTGAGTCTCCCCCCCCATTGCAGGTGCCTGCTGCGAGGGCCCACCTGTGTCTCATCAGGCCAATCGGGGAAAGTATTTGTTTGCTGGAAATCCACTCAGCCAGTGCCAGTTCGTCCCTTGACTGCGGTGAATCAACGCATTTTGTGATACTTTTGAGAGACTGTTTTTGGACTTGTTTAACGTGGTTTTTGTATTTTCCTCAGGTGGAGGACCTGCTTTCCCAGTACATTCCTGGAGCTTGTTTTGGACTTTATTTTTGTTCTCCAGTGATTTTTGTTTTATTAAATTTACTTGTTACTCCTTGGATCCGCGTTTGGAGTCTATTTTGTCAAACCACAACACATAGTATATCTTACACAGAAACAGATTTTTTCACTTTTTTAACTTGGCTGCACATTTACTGTTTGCACACACTGAGTGATCCTATTTATACTAAATGTGCTATATGCGCAATGTGCAACCGCTCCATCAATGGTAAGTTCTCTTTAGACTGTGGTGCATTTGCCTTTTGTGCTGCAGACAAAGCTAGTCCTCCCTGGAATGTATAAGTCAGGTTTGTGGAGCTGATCTATTTAAGGTGATGCAATTGTGTTCAGTTTTTACAGAGTCAGAATGCAGTATGATTCTGTACAGTGTGCGTTGTTCTTAATGTCTACATACATGATGGATAAAGAACCTATCTTTCTTCATGTGTCTGTTTTGTGTTTTTTAGAGTGCTTTGTCTCTGATCTGTGTTGGAGAAACGACGAGATACTACTGTTATAGGACTATACAAAGATAAAGATAATAATAAATTGAATACTTTGTGGAGAATTACAACATCATAGAGAACAAGATGATTATCGATGGCTTTTATAAGTTAAAGCAGTGTTTTTTTTTAAGGAACTGACAGCGTGTACAATGGCGTGTTGTAAGAATCTCAATGAATTTCATTTGTTGATACGTGTTGTTTGGTAGTTTTCGTAAGCATCTCCACAGAGGCTTTTGCAGTTATATTAATCTGCCACTTTAATAAACTCCCGTATACATTTGTAGAAAAGGGAGCATTAAAAAAACCATCTTAGAAAAGTACAGCCAGTTCTGATCCTGCTGCGTTGCATAAGTGCCCTGCTTTGTCGTCTGGGAGTCTTTTTTGGATATCGGTGCAGAGAGCGATGCTGCCCTTGGCCCAGACCTCCATCAATAATTACTTGGCTTTAAACGTTCCTCGCAAACTCAAAGTTCTGTTGTTCATTTGCTCTTTCTGCTCTCGCATGAGAAGCACAGCAGTGGGAGGTTGCAGCATTCCCACCGCGATGTGCTGAGATTCGGACAAGACTAATTTGAGGTGAGGAGGGTGAAGGTTTGGCCTGGGGCTGTACTCTGGACCGAGTCTGGACTGCGGCTCTTTAACAGAAACTGTTACAGACTGCGGTGCATCTGCTCACAACAGACTTTACCTCTACAAGTCTGCTCAATATCACTTTTAGATTAGATATATTATGCTAAATCTTCTTTTGTTTTAGGTTTTTATCACGTTTCCCACTTTATTCCTCATCAAAACAGACCTGGAGTCGTTTTCCATCAACCCAAGCTAAAATCAGATACAGATACCTCCGCCCCTTCTGTCTAAAGACTCCTGTCTCAGTCAGATAAAAGTGTGATGCCATTGCACCGTTATGACATCACTTTGGGCCAGGACTGCTTTTGCCCTTTAGAACCACTGGCAATTTCTCAAGTGAAGTTACGTTCTTCACAATTGTGTGGCTGTGTTTGTAGACAGTAATTTTCACATTTCAAAAATGTACATCCAACACCTCCCTCTGGGGGTAGCATAGGAAAAATTACATTAAATTAAATTAATTCTTGTATAGCCCTAAATCACAACAGTAGTTATCTCAGAGGACTTAACAATACTATACAGGCTATAGATCCAGGACCTAAGCTGCAGAACTGGAACGAAGGCCTTTTTACCCTTCATTCTGGTTTCAACATATTATTTCAAATTCTAAAACATAAAATGTCAAAGTAAATACTAGGGATGTATCGAATCCAGGTATTTGGGGTTCGGCCAAATACCGAATCCACTGGTTAAGATTCTGCCGAATCCGAACCCGAATACCGAATCCTATTCCATCCTCAGTCCATTTATGTTTCATATGCAAATGTTTTAACAGCGGCGGTGTTGTGCACTGTTTAGGGTCCTTACCACCACGAGACAAATCAGCATTGCAAATTGGTCATGTAGCTCGACCAGAATCTATTATTATAACATTTATAATAATCCCGTTTATCATTAAACACAAATACATTCAGTTCACAGCAGTGTAAAACTTCAGAGATAAAGTACATATATTACTGTGCATGTCATGTAGAAATAAGAGCTAAAGCTCCATACATGCATAAATAGCTTACACTGGTTCAGGTCAAAACATTACATATATGGACATTTGAGAAATATGCCAAACTCGTAGAGACAAGTTGGAGAGAAGCTAATGCTAAGAGGCTAGTTGCCTAAACACGGACTCACCAACTCTGCTTCTACGGTCATACGCAGCTCAGATGACAAGTACCTGGCACTGGTAATCGGCTCCATAAAGTTGGTGAATAGGAAGTTAGTTTATGATCCATCAGAACCGCATTACAGGTGAAAACAAGAATCATAACATCCCCTCGCACCGGCGTATGACTAGAGCTAATTGGACCGCGGGGATCACATGACCAGGAAGAGACCTCAGCGCACCCGAAGAGGAACAGAGAGCAAGAGGATATAAACCTCCGCTAAAGTGCATGTTTATTTACACTTCCGAACAAATCTGATTTCCGTGACGAATCCAACAGCCACATCGCGCATAGTGTAAGTGCAGGGTTCGCGTTCGGTGGGGAAAGTTTCTAAGGTTCGGCCGGAAACCGAATCCCTTCAAAAAAGCCAATATTCGGCCGAATCCGAACCCAAATCCTGGATTCGGTACATCCCTAGTAAATACTCATAGTCATGTTTAAAGACCAAAATGCATACCGTTTATTTTAGTAAACAAAGATAAACAAGAGCCTGAGAGCCCTATTATTTGTTATTTTAGATTATGTCCTGTCTCTCTATGTTGTTATTTTAATTGGAGATCACACATTACATTCTATTGTTGTTGGTTGAGCATCATTTATATCAAATATACCAGAAGGGAAAATGGATTGAAAAACTCAAGAAGTCAGGCCAAAATGGCTTTTCTTGTTCGGGGAGCTTTTAAGCTTTACAGTGAGGTACAACATGTGTATATTGGCCGATGTGAAGTTGGCTGGATGACACTGTGATTGTGTGTTTATGTTCTCAATGGTTTTATTGTTTGATTTTATTCATTCGAGCATAAATTATTTCACAATATTTACATTAGTTTTGAAGAATCTGTGTAATGTTGCCTACTGTGCCTAAAACATATACATACACATGCAAATATACAAACATAATTATACAATAAATGTTACTCTGCGTGAGGAAGGCAGAGGACCACACAATATCACACACTGGGCCACAATTGGCTCGCGGGCCTTAGTTTGGCCCAGTCTCCACCATGTCACCTCCCTGAACGATCAAAGTCCACTGGTTCAAAATGTGCCAAAAACAGAACTTCAGCTCGAGCCGCCTTCAACAGAGACGTTCAGTGAGAGAATGTGAGCGCGGCAGAGTGGTTATCCCTGTTTTTGACGGCTAAACCTGTGCCTGTGTGTTTGGAAGACGCTGTAGAGACGTTCTCCTCAGTGGCTGAATCTGCTGCTGCCTGTCACTGAAGTGGGGCAGCGGCGTCCCGGGCTGCTTTGAACACGCCGACATGATTTCAGGAGGCATCTTAGGGGAACACAATAATAAGAAAGCATCCTCAAAGGTGCTGGAACAAAAGCACAAAAAAAAAGAAAAAAAAGTTGAGGACTGGTGAAAGTTGCTGCAGCGAGAAAGTATTTGTGTTTGAGCTGCTGTTGGGTTTAAATGGGGAAGTCGCAGACAAAAGTGCTTATCACACTGTTGGAATCTTTTTCAGTCTCAGGTACTTTATTAAGTCCTTGTCCTCTTTTGGCGCTTGGTAAAAATGAGATACTATTCACCAAGAATACTGAATACTACTGCAAGCGGGACCTACTTTAGTCAGCAGGGGAACCACCAGAGCCGATATGAGGAAACAATGTTGTGAGGTAAAAGTCATTCAGATTCAGATTCAGTTTTATTTGCAGTAAAAAAACCACATAGGAATACCTTAGCAAAAAGTCTCCAGTGTGCACAGACAAATACAGACATAAAACAACATTAAAAGACAGAAATAAAACAAATAAAACAGTAAACAAATGTCACTGTGAAATCGATCGACTAAAACAGTTTTAAAACAAGTGCAAATCATTAAAGTGCTCTGTTCACACTGATAACAGCCTGTGGATAAAAACTGTTAGCGTAACGAGATGTCCTGCATCTCAGAGAGCGATATCTTCTGCCAGAGGGAAGAAGCTGGAACATGGCTTTCCCAGGGTGGCCAGAAGAGTCATTGACAATCCTAAGAACTTTGTTTAAAAGTCTGGATTTATAAAGAACCTCCAGAACAGGAAGCTCACAGGAAGCTCCAGCCAACTTCAAAACGTACAAATGCAACAGATTAAGGTCAGTCATACTGGAGGAGCTCGGAATAGAGCCACTGTTTCTCCAGGAAGAGGCTCGAGGATGCCGCCTGGACTCCTCCCTGCGGCAGTGTTAGCACCGGCATGTCCCATTGGGTGGAGACCAGGGGAAGACCCAGTACAAGTTGGAAAAACTGTATCTTTAAGCTGGCCTGGGAACACCTCAGGATTTCCCCAATGATGTGGAGGAAGTGTGAGTGGAGGGGGAATTCTGTGCGTCTCTGCAAAGACTGCTGGCCGGTCCGGCAACGGATAAAGCAGCAGAAAATGGGCCGATGTTTAGGGAGGGTTTGACCTAAGTATGTGTCATTTAATTTAGGGGCGACAGTAGCTCAGTTGGTAGAGCATTGGCCTTAAGCCCAGAAGGTTGTGGGTTCAATTCCCACCTCTGCACCTTCTCCACCGACTCCCACTGATGACTGCTGCCGTTGTGTCCTTGGGCAAGACACTTAACCCCACTTTGCCCAAAGCCCCCACTGAAAGATCAAGGCTATGCTCACACTCAGAGAGCAGCCGTCCTCCTGTGGACTCACCACCTGCAGAGGGTCAGTGAGGGGCTGGTGCTATGAGACTTGGGTGGCATCTCTGACTGCCACCCCCCTGACCCAGAAATGGATTAAAGGGTAGAAAATGGATGGATGGATGTGTCATTTAAGTCTTGTCTTCAGACCCGTTTTTTCATACTCTGCGGTTGTTTTTTTTAAACATGTTTAGATTCAGATTGATTATGTAGAGTGATGTTATTACAGTTTTTATTTATTTATTTGGGGGACAGGGACTTGTTCTTGGCACCAGTTTAACAAAAGACCCTCCTACAATAGAATAGGGCGCAGTTGAAAAGAATGGTGTCTGATTCACTGAAGCTGCTGCCATTATTAATTGGCAGCCTTCCAATGGGCGTCCTGTAATATCCTCTCTTTCACAAAGGCTTTTAAATGGCTCCACCGGAGGACTGAGTGACAGCTATTGTGCCGAGGAACAACCGGGAGAAAAAGTGTATCCAATTTCAAATAAGAAATGAGCTCTCAAAGTTAGTCCGATGAGGTGCTGTGGATCAATGAAGCACTTCAGACTTAAGTCATGAAAGACACGTACTTATATTTCACTTCAGGTTCCAGTGTGAGAAGGACTGCACCGACAATGGATATTTGTGTTTGGATGTATTTATTTATTTGTCTGGGACAGTACATGTGGATGAACATATGGTTGAAGATGTTTGTCGACACGTCAGATTGTAGCCAAAGGACCATCTTTCATCTGTAGTATCAGGGGGCGGAGTCACAGTAGTAAGTAGAAGTAATCTTTATTTCTTTACCGCCTTTTCACTGCAGATCTGAGTCTCAAAGCGGTTTACTATTGTTAATTATGGGCATTAGTCTCTCACTCCACACAGAGATGGGAGCGGGGCCAGTACAGGAGGCGCATGCCTGAACTATTGGACATATTTTTAGTGGTAGGGGAAACCGGAGTACCCGGAGGAAACCTACGCAGACACGGGGAGAACATGCAAACTCCACTCAGAAAGGCCCCGGTCCGACCGGGATTCGAACCCAGGACCTTCTTGCTGAGAGGCGAGAGTGCTATCCACTCAGCCACCGTGCCGCAGAGGTTTATATAAAAATACAAAACGAGAATTCATACACAGTGTCACAGCGTAGATCGATTCATATTTGAAAACACATATCCACATCTATTGCACAAACCCCACAATTGCACACAACCCAGTATTGCACACAAACATCTATTGCTCACACACACATTTATTGCACACACACAAATTTTGCACACACACATTTATTGCACACACACAATTTTTGCACACACACATTTATTGCACACACACATCTATTGCACACACAAAAACACACACACATTTATTGCACACACACATTTATTGCACACACACACACACACACACACACACACACAAACATCCATTGCACACACACACATTTATTGCACACACACATCCATTGCACATGTCCCTTGCGTTCACACAGTTGCACTACATTTATTCAATGCCTTAGAAGTGATTCTGCCCAAACCTGTGTCTCTGGCTCCCGTAGCTCACATACAAACGAGTCAAAGTTCAATGGGCCTCATTCAAGAATAACTTCGTAAGAAACTTCTCAAATTTCTTCTCAAGTTGTCCTTAAGTAGATTTCTAAGAAATCCCTACGTGGGATTCATCAACGCACTCGTAAGCCGCTGAATTGTTCGCAGCTGTTCTCTCAGATTGATGAATCCCATTTCCTCGTAAGTACAGCGCGCGTGCCCGGTGCTTCATTGGCATAGGTACTTAGCATAAGTAACCGCCCACTAATGCCCATATAAGGGAATGCAGGGCCGTGTGCAGACGGCAGAGGAAACAGCAACAGGCCTAAAGCAGGCCTTTACACGGAGCAAAAGAGTCACCCTTTTTTCTTCTTTTGCCAGACTGAGAATAAAGTTATAAAATGTTGACTTAAAAGTCGAAATATTATGAGAATAAAGTCGAACTAGCAAAATGATGAGATTAATCTAAGAATATGATGAGATTAATCTCAAAATGTTATGAGCTTAATTTAAAAATATATTATGTATTATTTTAAAGATTAATCTCAAAATGTTTTGAGATTAATCTCAAAATATTTTGGACCCGGGGAGGAGATCCAGCGCGGACCAGCGCTGAGACCAATGCAGACCCGAGGAGAGACTGGAGTGACCAGCACACAGAAACCAGCGCGGACCGAGGAGAGACCGCATAGACTGGAGTGACCTGACTGGAGAGACCGGTGCGCAGAGACCAGCGCGGACCGAAGAGAGACCGCATAGACCAGACTTGAGAGACCAGCGCGGACCCGTATGGATCCAGGAGCATGCAGCACGGACCCGTATGGAGAGAGACCAGTGCAGACCCGTCTAGAGCCATGGGAGAGACCAGTGCAGACCCGTCTAGAGCCATGGGAGAGACCAGTGCAGACCAGTATAGATCCATGGGAGAGACCAGTGCAGACCTGTATAGATCCATGGGAGAGACCAGTGCAGACCCGTCTAGATCCATGGGAGAGACCAGTGCAGACCCGTATAGATCCATGGGAGAGACCAGTGCAGAAATTCTGGTTACGAGAAAAATTCGTGAATGCCACTTTCTTCGTAAAAACCTCGTAAGTAGGATTTACGTACAAATCTGTTCCTAAGAACCGTTTGTGAATGAGGCCCAATGTCCTCTCCACATAAAGTGACTAGTTTTGGCGCAGAAATGGTAAATGCAGACATTACTTCATCGCATAACTCCATGTGACTAAATTATACACTTTCAAACCAGAGCCTGTCAAAAGTCTCTCCCAGTGACGTCCCTCGTGATAAACACAGAGCACTCAGTCTAAAGGGACAAAGTGGAGTGTTGAGCGGAGAAAAAGAAAACATTTTGATAAAAGTTTTGGTGAGTCTGAGCGATGACAACGGCGTTCGCTAAATTGATGCCAAAATGACTGTCATTAGCCCCCGGTGTTTGGAATGTTCAAAAGTGATAAATGTGTGGTATTTTAGTCTTCTTAGCCGGATGCAGCAGCCGCTTTCATTGAAATGGCAACAATCAGATTAATTCGGTCCACGGTGAGCGGATACGTTTTTGCTTTAACCAATCGCTGCGGTTGTGACGTACAGTATAGAGCAAAAGTTTGGACACCCTCTCTCCTTCACTGAGTTCTTTTCATGACTATTGCTGTAGACCCGCACCAGGCTGTGAAAGGGCTGTTTGACCAATAAGGAGAGAGATGGTGCTGGGCCACATGACCTCCACAGTCACCGGACCTGAACCCAGTCCAGATGGTTTTGGACCTGAACCCAGTCCAGATGGTTTTGGGGCTGGACCACAGAGTGAAGGGGCCAACAAGTGCTAAGCATCATGGGAACTCCTTCCAGACTGTTGGAGACCATTTCAGGTCCTGTTGAAGCTCATCCAGAGAATGCCAAGAGTGAAGCAGTATCAGAGCAAAAGGAGCTACTTTGAAGAACCAGAATATAACACATATTTACACTTGGTTCATACTTTTTTACTACGTACATATTTCCACATGAGTTCATACATAGGTTTGATGCCTTCAGTGTCAATCTACCATTTACATAATCATGGAAATAAAAAAAGTCTTTAAATGAGAAGGTGTGTCCAAACTTCTGTATGTAAGAAGCAGGACAATAACGTCTTTCCAACTCAAACTCCAAATTTAATTCCTCGGTTTCAAACACAAAATGTACAGCTCGGTCTGCATCCAACTCGTGCACTTGTGTTTAGTGAACTGAAGAAATATATCCATCCATCCATTTTCTTCCCCTTAATCCATTTCTGGGTCGGGGGGGTGGCAGTCAGAGCTGCACCCAGTACACTTAGCACCAGCCCCTCACTGATCCTCCTGCAGGTGGTGAGTCCACAGGAGCTGAGATCTTTCAGTGGGAGCTTCAGGCAAAGTGGGGTTAAGTGTCTTGCCCAAGGACACAACGACAGTAGTCATCAGTGGGAGTCGTGAAGTAGGTCTTATGGTGGGCTTGAACCCACGACCTTCAGGCCCAAAGGCCAATGCTCTACCAACTGAGCTACTGTCGCCTGAAGAAATATATGTAGATTTTTATTCATGCATGCCTCCTTGTTTTTTATTCTGATTTAACTAGTTTGCACTGAGAGCCAAAGCAAGTTCCTAGTTTGTGACTTCCTGTTACTAACGTGGCAATAAAAAGGATTCTTTTTTTCCCACCATCTGCAGAAAAGATGTGAGACCCGTTCCTTGATTTAACACAGTGTGAAGAGAGACTAAACTTTCTGTCACCTGAATGTTTCTGCTACAACTTGTCATTTCTGGAGCTTTTATCTTGGCGGGCGAGGAGCGTCTCTGCTGAGTAGTTTGGGAAATGCGAGCAAATTAAAATTCTTCTCACTCAGGACAATAATTATCCACAGAGGGCCTTTTCTCCAAATGCAGCCTCTTCGCTCAGAGCAGCCCTGAAGCTAACGTGAGTGAAATGAAGACAGCTTTAATGTGCACGGAGGATTGTATAAAAACTGTCAACATTATCATAGACCAGCGGTGGTCACTCAATGTATAAGTTAAAATTATCTGGAGCTAATTATGTGGCAAATGTCTGAAGATATTTGTATGTTATTATCAATACTTAAATCTAATCAGACAATGCATATTCAATGGTTTTTAGTCCTCTTCCATAAAAACACAATGGCATTTATTTGTTTAGCAAAATTCATACACAAGGCAACTCAAAGTGCTGAAAATCACAAATCACAAATCACAAGGATGATTCTACAGAAAAGAAAAAGTGAATCACAAATATAGTATGTAAGATTCTAGCCAAAGTAATTAAGGTGTATTTATATCGTGCATTTTACAGGAAGTGCCCAAAGCGCTTTAAAAATGTTCAGAGTTCAGATATGGTTCCATTCTCTCCACAAGGTGATGATGGAAGCGAGACCGGCGCATCCAAGCCCCGACCAACACTCACTCACTCATTCATTACATTCAGACCTATTGTGCATGTTTTTAGTGATGGGCTAAACCGGAGCACCCAGAGGAAACCTTCGCAGACACGGGGAGAACATGCAAACTCAACTCAGAAAGGGCCTGTGCCGACCGGGATTCGAACCTAGGACCTATATACTTTCCACTCTCGCCAGCATTGACCAGGACACAAACAGGAAGAGGCATTTGGACTTTTTTCTAATACCATCGTCAAAAATCAACTTCACAGACTCGATCTTTACACACCAGAGTTACCCGGAAGTTTATTCTCAGTTTCTTTCAGACAGAACAAAGTCAGGACATGCTCTAAATAGTCGATTCTACGTCACACATGGAAAGACTTACAGTACATGTTACATCAAGAGACAACCAGAACATATTAGAGTCATAACACGGATACACAAACATAACATACACACAATCATAACATACACACAATCATAACATACACAATCATAACATACACACAATCATAACATACACACAATCATAACATACACACAATCATAACATACACAAACATACACACAATCATAACATACACAATCATAACATACTCACAATCATAACATACACACAATCATAACATACACAATCATAACATACACAATCATAACATACACACAATCATAACATACACACAATCATAACATACACAAACATACAACACAATCATAACATACACAATCATAACATACACAATCATAACATACACACAATCATAACATACACACAATCATAACATACACACAATCATAACATACACAATCATAACAACACACAATCATAACATACACACAATCATAACATACACAATCATAACATACACACAATCATAACATACACAATCATAACATACACACAATCATAACATACACAATCATAACATACACAATCATAACATACACACAATCATAACATACACAATCATAACATACACACAATCATAACATACACACAATCATAACATACACACAATCATAACATACACACAATCATAACATACACACAATCATAACATACACACAATCATAACATACACACAATCATAACATACACACAATCATAACATACACAATCATAACATACACAATCATAACATACACACAATCATAACATACACACAATCATAACATACACACAATCATAACATACACACAATCATAACATACACACAATCATAACATACACACAATCATAACATACACACAATCATAACATACACACAACATACAACACACAACATAACACACAATCATAACATACACACAATCATAACATACACACAATCATAACATACACACAATCATAACATACACACAATCATAACATACACACAATCATAACATACACAATCATAACACACAATCATAACATACACACAATCATAACATACACACATCATAACATAACATACATACACAATCATAACATACACAATCATAACATACACACAATCATAACATACACACAATCATAACATACACACAATCATAACATACACACAATCATAACATACACAATCATAACATACACAATCATAACATACACACAATCATAACATACACAATCATAACATACACACAATCATAACATACACACAATCATAACATACACACAATCATAACATACACAATCATAACATACACACAATCATAACATACACAATCATAACATACACACAATCATAACATACACACAATCATAACAACACAATCATAACATACACAATCATAATCATACATACACAATCATAACATACACAATCATAACATACACACAATCATACATACATACACAATAACATAACACACATCATCAACATCACACAATCATAACATAACACACAATCATAACATACACACACAATCATAATCATAACACACAATCATAACATAAACAATATAACATACACACAATCATAACATACACACAATCATAACATACACCAATCATAACATACACACAAAAACATACACACAATCATAACATACACACAATCATAACATACACAATCATAACATACACAATCATAACAAACACACAATCATAACATACACACAATCATAACATACACACAATCATAACATACACAATCATAACATACACACAATCATAACATACACACAATCATAACATACACACAATCATAACATACACACAATCATAACATACACACAATCATAACATACACACAATCATAACATACACAATCATAACATATACACAATCATAACATACACAACAAACATACACAATCATAACATACACAATCATAACATACACACAATCATAACATACACACAATCATAACATACACACAATCATAACATACACAATCATAACATACACAATCATAACATACCCATCAACAATCACAATCATAACATACACAATCATAACATACACACAATCATAACATACACACACAATCATAACATACACACAATCATAACATACAACAATCATAACATACACACAATCATAACATAATACACAATCATAACATACACACAATCATAACATACACACAATCATAACATACACACAATCATAACATACACACAATCATAACATACACACAATCATAACATACACACAATCATAACATACACACAATCATACATATACACAATCATAACATACACAATCATAACTACACACAATCATAACATACACACAATCATAACATACACATCATCATAACATACACACAATCATAACATACACACAATCATAACATACACACAATCATAACATACACACAATCATAACATACACACAATCATAACATACACATCATAACATACACACAATCATAACATACACAATCATAACATACACACAATCATAACATACACACAATCATACAACATACACAATCATAACATACACACAATCATAACATACACACAATCATAACATACACACAATCATAACATACACAATCATAACATACACACAATCATAACATACACACAATCATAACATACACAATCATAACATACACACAATCATAACATACACAATCATCATAACATACACAATCATAACATACACACAATCATAACATACACACAATCATAACATACACACAATCATAACATACACACAATCATAACATACACACAATCATAACATACACACAATCATAACATACACACAATCATAACATACACACAATCATAACATACACACAATCATAACATATACACAATCATAACATACACACAATCATAACATACACACAATCATAACATACACAATCATAACATACACACAATCATAACATACACAATCAAACATACACACAATCATAACATACACAATCATAACATACACAATCATAACATACACACAATCATAACATACACAATCATAACATACACACAATCATAACATACACACAATCATAACATACACACAATCATAACATACACACAATCATAACATACACAATCATAACATACACACAATCAAACATACACACAATCATAACATACACACAATCATAACATACACAATCATAACATACACACAATCATAACATACACACAATCATAACATACACACAATCATAACATACACACAATCATAACATACACACAATCATAACATACACACAATCATAACATACACACAATCATAACATACACACAATCATAACATACACACAATCATAACATACACAATCATAACATACACACAATCATAACATACACAATCATAACATACACACAATCATAACATACACAATCATAACATACACACAATCATAACATACACACAATCATAACATACACACAATCATAACATACACACAATCATAACATACACACAATCATAACATACACACAATCATAACATACACACAATCATAACATACACAATCATAACATACACACAATCATAACATACACACAATCATAACATACACAATCATAATATACACACAATCATAACATACACAATCATAACATACACACAATCATAACATACACAATCATAACATACACACAATCATAACATACACACAATCATAACATACACACAATCATAACATACACACAATCATAACATATCACACATCACATCATAACATACACACAATCATAACATACACACAATCATAACATACACAATCATAACATACACACAATCATAACATACACACAATCATAACATACACAATCATAACATACACACAATCATAACTATACACAATCATAACATACACACAATTATAACATACACAATCATAACATACACAATCATAACATAACACACAATCATAACATACACACAATCATAACATACACACAATCATAACATACACACAATCATAACATACACACAATCATAACATACACAATCATAACACACACAATCATAACATACACACAATCATAACATACACAATCATAACATACACACAATCATAACATACACACAATCATAACATACACACAATCATAACATACACAAAAAACACACAATCATAACATACACACAATCATAACATACACACAATCATAACATACACACAATCATAACATACACACAATCATAACATACACACAATCATAACATACACACAATCATAACATACACACAATCATAACATACACACAATCATAACATACACAATCATAACATACACACAATCATAACATACACACAATCACATAACATACACACAATCATAACATACACACAATCATAACATACACACAATCATAACATACACACAATCATAACATACACACAATCATAACATACACACAATCATAACATACACACAATCATAACATACACACAATCATAACATACACACAATCATAACATACACAATCATAACATACACACAATCATAACATACACACAATCATAACATACACAATCATAACATACACAATCATAACATACACACAATCATAACATACACACAATCATAACATACACACAATCATAACATACACACAATCATAACATACACAATCATAACATACACAATCATAACATACACACAATCATAACATACACACAATCATAACATACACACAATCATAACATACACACAATCATAACATACACACAATCATAACATACACAATCATAACATACACACAATCATAACATACACACAATCATAAATACACACAATCATAACATACACAATCATAACATATACACAATCATAACATACACACAATCATAACATACACACAATCATAACATACACACAATCATAACATACACAGCACAGCTTCAGAGGTCTGACAGGATCTGACTTTCAAATGCAAGTATGGTCATAGAGCGCCTTTCTTACACAAGGCAACACAAAGCCTAAATCATGAACATTAAAATCCACATAAACATACACAAATATGCTTTAAAACAAACATTAGGATAAAACAATACTAAAAAACATAGAAAATAAAATAAGGCAAGTAATTAAAAACCTTAAAACATTAAAATCACACATAATACTAAAATATAATCAGCTATTGCAGGTCTTATCTTTTTTTTGGAGATACCACATGCATAAATACGAGTGTGTGTGTGTGTGTGTGTGTGTGCGTGTCTGTGTGTGTGACTGTGTGTGTGCGTGTCTGTGTGTGTGACTGTGTGTGTGCGTGTCTGTGTGTGTGACTGTGTGTGTGTCTGTGTGTGTGACTGTGTGTGTGCGGTCAGGGCTCGGGGACGCAATGGTTTGTCGTGGAGCATATGGAGCAGGGATGAGGCAGACGGAGCAAACATGTGGCCTCTTCATGACTCTAATGAACACTGAGCCTCAAAGGGACGACACACACACACACACACACACACACACACACACACACACACACACAGACACATAGACACACACACACACACACACACAGAATCACACACACACACAGAGAAACACACACACAAACACAAATTGACCATTTAAAGACATGGTTTTTACATTTGAACTATTTTGATGTTGTTTTATTTTTTTGTATTTTTTTAAACAATTATAACACATTTAAAAACATCCTGATCTCAGGACTTTCTCTGGTCTCTCTCTGGTCTCTCTCTGGTCTCTCTCTCTGGTCTCTCTCTGGTCTCTCTCTGGTCTCTCTCTCTGGTCTCTCTCTCTGGTCTCTCTCTGGTCTCTCTCTGGTCTCTCTCTCTGGTCTCTCTCTGGTCTCTCTCTGGTCTCTCTCTGGTCTCTCTCTGGTCTCTCTCTGGTCTCTCTCTGGTCTCTCTCTGGTCTCTCTCTGGTCTCTCTCTGGTCTCTCTCTGGTGTCTCTCTGGTCTCTCTCTGGTCTCTCTCTGGTCTCTCTCTGGTCTCTCTCTCTGGTCTCTCTCTGGTCTCTCTCTCTGGTCTCTCTCTGGTCTCTCTCTGGTCTCTCTCTCTGGTCTCTCTCTCTGGTCTCTCTCTGGTCTCTCTCTGGTCTCTCTCTCTGGTCTCTCTCTGGTCTCTCTCTCTGGTCTCTCTCTGGTCTCTCTCTCTGGTCTCTCTCTGGTCTCTCTCTGGTCTCTCTCTGGTCTCTCTCTGGTCTCTCTCTCTGGTCTCTCTCTGGTCTCTCTCAGATCTCTCTCTGGTCTCTCTCTGGTCTCTCTCTGGTCTCTCTCTGGTCTCTCTCAGATCTCTCTCTGGTCTCTCTCTGGTTTCTCTCTGGTCTCTCTCTGGTCTCTCTCTCTGGTCTCTCTCTGGTCTCTCTCTGGTCTCTCTCTGGTCTCTCTCTCTGGTCTCTCTCTCTGGTCTCTCTCTGGTCTCTCTCAGATCTCTCTCTGGTCTCTCTCTGGTCTCTCTCTGGTCTCTCTCTGGTCTCTCTCAGATCTCTCTCTGGTCTCTCTCTGGTTTCTCTCTGGTCTCTCTCTGGTCTCTCTCTCTGGTCTCTCTCTCTGGTCTCTCTCTGGTCTCTCTCTGGTCTCTCTCAGATCTCTCTCTGGTCTCTCTCTGGTCTCTCTCTGGTCTCTCTCAGATCTCTCTCTGGTCTCTCTCAGGTCTCTCTCTCTCTGGTCTCCCTCTCTGGTCTCTCTCTGGTCTCTCTCTGGTCTCTCTCTGGTCTCTCTCTGGTCTCTCTCTGATCTCTCTCTGGTCTCTCTCTAGTCTCTCTCTCTGGTCTCTCTCTGGTCTCTCTCTAGTCTCTCTCTCTGGTCTCTCTCTAGTCTCTCTCTCTGGTCTCTCTCTGGTCTCTCTCTAGTCTCTCTCTCTGGTCTCTCTCTGTGCTCTCTCTAGTATTCTCTCTCTGGTCTCTCTCTGGTCGCTCTCTGGTCTCTCTCTAGTCTCGCTCTGGTCTCTCACTGGCCTCTCACTGGCCTCTCTCGTCACTCTCTCAGTCTCCCTCTGGTCTCTCTCTAGTCTCTCTCTCTGGTCTCTCTCTAGTCTCTCTCTCTGGTCTCCCTCTGGTCTCTCTCTGGTCTCTCTCTGGTCTCTCTCTCTGGTCTCTCTCTAGTCTCTCTCTCTGGTCTCTCTCTGGTCTCTCTCTAGTCTCTCTCTCTGTGCTCTCTCTAGTCTCTCTCTCTGGTCTCTCTGGTCTCTCTCTCTGGTCTCTCTATAGTCTCTCTCTCTGGTCTCTCTCTAGTCTCTCTCTCTGGTCTCTCTCTGGTCTCTCTCTCTGGTCTCTCTCTGGTCTCTCTCTCTGGTCTCTCTCTGGTCTCTCTCTGGTCTCTCTCTCTGGTCTCTCTCTCTGGTCTCTCTCTCTGGTTTCTCTATAGTCTCTCTCTAGTCCCTCTCTAGTCTCTCTCTCTGGTCTCTCTCTGCATGGTCTCTCTCTCTGGTCTCTCTCTGGTCTCTCTCTCTGGTCTCTCTCTGGTCTCTCTCTGGTCTCTCTCTGGTCTCTCTCTGTGGTCTCTCTCTGGTCTGCCTCTCTCTGGTCTCTCTCTGGTCTCTCTCACACAGAGATGAGAGCGGGGCCAGTACAGGAGGCACATGTCAGACCTATTGTACATGTTTTTAGTGATAAGGTAAACCGGAGCACCTGGAGGAAACCTACACAGACACGGGGAGAACATGTAAACTCCACTTAGAAAGGCCCACTTACTTACTTGTTTACTTTCTCAAAAAGGCCGAGTGAAGATTCTGTTCAATTCTATGTTTTCGATTTTATTTATTGAATATTTTAACATGAATAGACATACAGCTGTCAGTTATGTTAAAAACGATGAATGATGAAGACAGTACGGACAAATGTCAACCCCAGTGACCGCCTGCCATGGATCTATTATAATAACTGGATATGGTGGGACTAGCTTGGAGCTGAAGGACCCATGTGCTCGGGGGATTCTCGCGGTACTGCAGACTAAACAGGACTAAATGTAGAAAATTCATTCTGTCTTCTTATGTTTAAGGCTTTTTAAAGTTCTTCTAATAAGACAAATAAAGTAAAAAAAAAGCTGGTACTGCTTAATTACCTGACATGTTTCGGCGGTACACTTCCGCCTTCATCAGAGATGACACGTGATGGTGTGACGCGTCTCTTATCCGCTGTTGTTGCCGGATGCGGTCAGTCTGACAGATCTCACAGATCCGTCAGACTGACCACGTTGACCACGACTGACAACAGCGGATAAGAGACGCGTCACACCATCACGTGTCACCTCTGATGAAGGCGGAAGTGTACCGCCGAAACATGTCAGGTAATTAAGCAGAACTAGTACTGTAAGTTTAAGGCTTATTAAAAAAGCCTTAAACCAGACTAAATTCACGTGGGCTACCCAGACAATTTTTCCCATAGAACTCAATGTAAACTAAAACAGCTCAACCTCAGCTGACTTTCATAAAGGTTGAATTTTGTGGGTTTTTGTGACTCTGAGGTGCACAGGGACTGGCCTCCTGATATAACATAATGTTAAATTATAATACTTTTCATCGCCTTTTGGTTTTTTATGCATTTTTTACAGTGTTTTTTAATTAATAATAACTTATGTATTGATTGAAATCTCTAAGATACACGTTTCTCTCTCTGGTCTCTCTCTGGTCTCTCTCTGGTCTCTCTCTGGTCTCTCTCTGGCCTCTCTCTGGCCTCTCTCTGGCCTCTCTCTGATCTCTCTCTGGTCTCTTTCTGGCCTCTTTCTCGTCTAAGTCTGCTAATATTTTAGAGATTTGTATTTCCAAACTGTTTACCTTGGTCCTATGTTTTTATTCTCATAGATAAGCTTTCATGAATGAAATCCCTGTCTCCATCTGTGTGAACTCTGATATTTTCAAAGCTGCCTTCTTCTAACAAGAGAAATAACTCAACATGTCTCCTGGGACCAGAGACGAGAGGACGTACGACTGAGGCTGTTATCAGCAGCTCTTAATTAGACTGAAGCTCACGGTGCCGCACACGCCTCAAGGCAGAATGTGGATGTGCGAACACAGGAGACAGACCCAGATAGTGACGCACTTCTGCACAACCATAAAGAGCCAGGGCCACAGACCCCTGCCGCCCCATAATGCACCTGCACAGTCAGATGTGCGTTGTTACCTGAAAATGGCAATCACACATCAGCATTTTGATGATTGATGATTTTGTTCTGTTAAAAAAAAAACAATCATCGCTTTTAAAAGTTTATCAAAATGAGAAACAATCCGCTTTTCACGCTGCTCTATGGCACGTGATTTTCTCAGTGGTCTCCCATCACAGATCACAGATCACCAAGATCTGCCCTGCTTGGCTTCTGAGATATGTCAGAGTGAGGCTTAGAGATTTCATACTTGTTCCTTGATTATGCTAATGTTGTAGATTTTATTTTATTCTAGTATATAGTTTTTGCTGCTCAGTAACTGTTGATGCAACACTGACATTTCCTCTCTGTGGGATGAAAACAAGATCCCTTCATCTTCATCTTCATCATGCGGCCCACCGCTGTTTCTCCTTTTATTCTTCTGTTCTCCCTGTGTTTCTTTCGCATCATCTCCTGTGTTTTTCCTGAGTCCATCGTGACAGGAAGTGTGTGAAACCTGCAGATCAACCTGCTGTATACAGCTCACTGAAATAAACCAAAGTAACTTGTAACGTAACGCCTGCCTCTAGGATTTAACAAACCTCTGCGCCTTAGTGCACATTTTGTTTTGTTTTGGGCTCTTTTTCTTTCTTTTATATGTTATATTATTTTAGGAGCGCATAGCCGCCTCGACTTGTCACATATGCATAGTGTGTACAGTATGTATAGTATACATTATGTACAGTAACACTATGAATAGTGTGTACAGTATGTATAGTATACAGTATGTATAGTATGTACAGTATGTATAGTATATCAATCAATCAATCAACTTTATTTGTATGGCGCCTTTCCAACACAAGGCCACTCAAAGCGCCTCACAACCCACATAATATCAGACAAATCAGAAACATCAAAATTTACATTTACAAACAATAAATACATTAAAAACAGAATAAAATCACAAGTAATGAAAAAACCTTAAAACATTAAAAACACACACGGGATTAAAATAATAAATAACCACAATGCATTAAAAAAGAGAATGTATCAATAAAGTCCTTCAGCCGTATGCACAGCTAAAAAGAACAGTTTTTAACCCTGATTTGAAAAGTGCCAGAGTAGATGCTAGCCTCACATCTTCAGGAAGATTGTTCCAGATTTTAGCTGCATAAATCTCAAACGCTGCCTCCCCATGTTTAGTTCTGACTCTTGGAACCAATAAGAGGCCACCTCCTGTGCTCCTCAGAGTCCGGGCTGGTTCATATGGGACTAACAAGTCGCTTAAGTACTTTGGTGCGAGGCCATGGAGAGACTTGTAACAAGCAGAGCTGTTTTAAAGTCTATTCTCTGAGCCACAGGAAGCCAGTGCAGAGACCTGAGAACTGGACTAATGTGGTCATATATACATTATGTACAGTATGTATAGTATACAGTGTGTTAGTTTGTATAGTATACAGTATGTATAGTGTGTACAGTATGTATATGTATACTGTAGTGTGCAGAGTATGAGCTAAACACTTCCAATTTAAAACACATGTTGAATCCTGATCCTGTGTCTTTTGTTCCATTTGACAAAGTAAATGCTTGTGTTCCGTCCAGTGCAGCATCAGTGGAAACACCTCCAGGTCCTGCTGATTTCTGTGAGTATAGCATATTATTATTTTTATTATTTTTATTATATATTATTGACCTTTATTGAAGCAGGATCGTCCTGGCTCCAGAGGGAGGAGATCCTGGAGTAATCTGATAATGTTACTAAAAATATTTCTGTCTCTGAGTGGATCAGGCTGGACTCTCACACAACTGTGGAAAAATTCTTTATTTCTATTGTCAGTCACTTTTAGAATGATGTATTTGTTTGTTCTCCACACGCTCCATCCGTCTGGTTTGGCGCAGACTCAGTTCTGATCTAAGTGACATTTGAGTTCATTCCACAAACGTTTAACTGAGGCTCAATGTCTCATCTTTAATCTGTATCACACTCAGCTTCTCCAACTCTGAAACCACCACATTTACAGGATTAAAGCCCTCGTGTTTACAGCGTCATCAAAGACTGAACACGTCCAGACTCAGACTCAGGATAATGAAGTGCTCAAGATCAGAGTTTGTCCTGAGAAATGAAAAGAATGCAGTGGTTTAAAGAACTTTGTAAACACATTTTCATTTCATTCTGCAGTCTTGAGATAATGCGAAAAGAAAAGAATGTGAGAGGACATTTTTGTGCTTGTTTAATTCTCTATAAAACACATTGATAGAAATGTTGTAGCTTCATGTTTGTCTGCAGAATGTTGTTTCAGCTGGTGGCCTCGATCCTCGTTCTACAGTCTGAGTCCAGGATCTACAGTCCGTCCGTCCCAAGCTCTGGTGATCCAAGATGGCGGCGTGTTCAAATCAGTTGCGCATTTGCCACCAAAAGATTCGCAGAAAATGTGCCCACAGTTGGTCATTTCTCTGGTCCTTCCGGGCTCTGCGCAGTGGACAACCTCCCATGATGCTTTTCTACCTAATATTTCATGATATCTCGTACCTTGGGATAAAACGGGTCTATAGAGCCCACTCCCAACTCGGCCTCGTTTAGTCTTAGGTTAAAAAAATGCCAAAATCATGTCAGATTGTGGGAAGACTTCTGTTCTTCTTCTTTCTGACAGAAAAGATCATATTGTGAAGTATACACATTTATAAGTCGCATTTTTTCATTATTAAACACACAGTCGAGCATTAATAGTCTCCCTGGAATAATCTCTTTTCCTCATAATATTTACATAATTTTTACGTAAAATACCAACTCCGTCCGCACTTGAAGCTACAATCCAGAGTAGATTCCCCCGGCTGAGAGAACATTTCCGCCTGGCTACACACAGCTTTTGTAGGAATGCAAATAAGGGCCAGCGACAGCCTTAATGCATGCACACAAACACTGACCACGTCTGAGAGGTGGCGGCACAAGACAGAAAGGAGGATTTACAATTCTCTCCGACCATTTTCACAAACGCTGTACGTCGGCCTGATGGGAAAATCCGGTCTTTTTCACGCCTCTTTCCATAATTACTTTCGGAACACAGCGACGGAGCTTTTGTTTTATGGCACCAGGCTTTAACTGAGCGTGACACAGTTCTTTCCAGGCCTTACTATGTTTGTTGAACTGTAAAGGAGAAAATCTGATTAATAACTGCATTGTTGTATGTATTTATAAACAGACAATAGGTTTGTCGATATACTGTATTTCTACAAAGACAACTGATCTGCAAAGTAAAATGAGTAAAGAAAAATACATTAGCAAAAGCCAAAATGAGCCATGGACAGTTACAAGGAAAGTGTTTTTGTATAGCACAACTCAAAGTGCTTCACAAAACATTAAAACAAACATTAAAACGAGGCATTCAAATCATAAATAATCACAGCACATTAGAAAGAGTGAAGATAAAAGTTGTTTTTAACTTGGATTTGAACATTGTCAAAGAAGATTTTTCAAGATTTTAGCATAAATCTAAAATGCTGCCTCCATATGTTAAGTCCTGACTCTGGGACCGTCCCTGTGCTCCTCAGAGTCCCAGCAGGAGTCTGGTCCCTGTGCTCCTCAGAGTCCCAGCAGGAGTCTGGTCCCTGTGCTCCTCAGAGTCCCAGGAGGAGCCCGGCCCCTGTGCTCCTCAGAGTCCCAGTTGGTTCATAATGGCACTAACTTTGGTGCGAGGCCATGAGGAGACTTGAAACAAACAGAGCTGCTTTAAAGTCTGGACTCTGAGCCACAAGAGCAGAGACCTGAGGACTGGACTAATATGATGGTACTTCCTGGTTCTAGTCAGGATTTGCTCTTTTACAACTTGTTTGGAGAGAGTAGTGAGTCTGACCCAGTGTTCCCCAACCTTTTTGAGACGTGGTACATCTTTATCATAGAAAAAACTCTTGATGCAAACATGAAACTTTAACACTGACCCCGCATTCTCATCTATAGAGGTCAAACAATCTAGAAAAAGTCTTTCTACTCTTCTCACATTATTTTCTTATCACAACATAGTGGATCAATGCCAGAGGAAACATCAAACACCACCTCACGGCACTCTAACAGGCCACGGCCCACTGGTTGACAAACACTGGTCTAAGCTGCTGGAGACAAATGCGGAATAAGAATCTCCAAGTCTGCTATAGCCACATCAAATAGTCTGTGTATCTTGAGCAGCAGGGCAGAATACGACACTTTCCTTTACTTTGAGGCAAAAAGACGGTCATCTTTCTGAAATTATTGTTTTTTCATTGACATTTTCATTTTTCACGTTTTTTCAAAGCAATTCTTTATGATATTTGCAACCGCGGCGTCGACCAAACCTAAGACTTGTGGAGAGTTTGAGGTAAAATGCCACAGTGAAGATATAATAATACATTCCAGACGTATCAATAACATCTCCGTAGACTAGAGGAAGCCCGACACCTGAGTGGATTTTAAAAACAAGGATCTAAAAACAGTCCTTTCTCGCTGTGTTTTCTTCAAAGTGACGTGAGCGGTGTTTGAAGCGACGTCTTGCTCGAGGTCCGTCTGTCACTACAAATGAATCGATTGTGTTGTGGCCTCATGACAGCCTCTGATTGGTCTCTGGCTCGGAGTATTTGGCAGCGTGGGTTGTGATTGGTTGCCTGAGGCCGAGCTGGAAGTGCTCACGGTAGAATTGTCTGTTGTTTTTGAGCCGAGGTTCGGAGAGTTCCTCAGCCTCAGGTCGAGGTGAGCAGGTTAATCCCGGCTCTTTTCAGACTCTGCAATCAGCGCCGACAAATGGACCGGTGCACTTCAGGCTCAGTCCTCATCCCCCGGCTCTTATCACAGCATGGAGACACTGATATCACAGCAGGGGTGGCAGCAGGGGCAGTAGGAGCGGCAGGGGCAGGCAGGGGGCACAGGGAGCGGCAAGACGGCAGGGGCGGAAGAGGTGGCAGGGGTGGGCAGGGGGCGGCAGGGGCAGTAGGGAGCGGCTGGAGCGGTAGGGGCAGCAGGGGGTGGCAAGGCGGCAGGGGCGGAAGAGGTGGCAGGAGTGGGCAGGGGGTGGCAGGGGCAGCAGGGAGCGGCGGGAGCGGTAGGGACAGCAGGGGGCAGTAGGGGTTGGCAGGAGCAGCAGGGGCCTTTAGTTCTGTCTGTTCTAAGAAGAAGAGCATGTGGCTTTTTGATGGGTTTTTAATTTGACGTTTGACTGATATATTATTGTCATTAGCACTAGACCTCCCAGAGCAGTCGACTTGACAGTTTTTTTGTGTGTAGTGGAGGCAGGGAGCAGGCCGGACGCAGAGGAGCGAGGAAATAAATGAACAAACCCGAGGATTGGACGAGGCACGGAATCCGGAGAACACGAGCAGAATAAACAAAACAGATGAGTAGAAAAACTGGAACTGGAGGAATGTACTATTATCTTCCATTGTCTGACTGTAGTGGACATAAACAGAACCACAACACCCACAATGCACCTGCACACATCATGACGAGTTAGTTATCCGCATATTGAACATTTAAAGAAGAAATATTACTTTTACTACTAATATAATTACTTTCATGTTTTAAAGTGTTGTACCATCTTCATTAGTAAATATATGATCAAACAAGTTTCCATCTGCAGTTCAGTTTATCAATACTTTTAAAACGTTTCACTAAATACAGTCTCTATCCTGAGCATCTGTGGGTTAATGGACCTCATTACGATGAAGAGATCCGTTTGAGGATAAGTCTCAGAACCTCAGAGCAGAACCGAGACAAAGATGTTTTTACTGTATCTAACTACAAAAATACTCAACAGAGGAAGAAGCAGAGGAGCCGAGGACTACCAAGGACTACCAAGGACTACCAAAGACTACTGAGGACTACCAATGACTACTGAGGACTACCAATGACTACTGAGGACTACCAATGACTACTGAGGACTACCAATGACTACTGAGGACTACCAATGACTACTGAGGACTACTGAGGACTACCAAGGACTACTGAGGACTACCAAGGACTACTGAGGACTACCAAGGACTACTGAGGACTACCAATGACTACTGAGGACTACCAATGACTACTGAGGACTACCAATGACTACTGAGGACTACCAAAGACTACCGAGGACTACCAAGGACTACTGAGGACTACCAAGGACTACTGAGGACTACCAAAGACTACTGAGGACTACCAAAGACTACTGAGGACTACCAAGGACTACTGAGGACTACCAAAGACTACTGAGGACTACCAAAGACTACTGAGGACTACCAAGGACTACTGAGGACTACTGAGGACTACCAATGACTACTGAGGATTACCAATGACTACTGAGGACTACCAAGGACTAATGAGGACTACTAAGGACTACTAAGGACTACCAAGGACTACCGAGGACTACTGAGGACTACCAAAACTACTGAGGACTACCAAAGACTACCGAGGACTACCAAGGACTACTGAGGACTAAAGAGGATTACTGAGGACTACTGAGGACTACTGAGGACTACCGAGGACTAATAAAATGCGCACCCTTGAGGGAAGAGACTAGTTTGCAGTATAATAAACAAACTGAAGGGCCTTTCCAAACCTTGTGTGGGATCTTTCCAGGTTAATGACAATAACAAACATTCACTCGGATAAAGAACATCTCGGCCCAATTTCCTCAATTTTTCAGATTTTTTAAAAACAGGGCAGATGGTCCCAGGAGCTCAGACAAAGACAAATATTAGATTCATAACCCCACATTGGGACATCTCTATTAGCAACGAGCAGGAGGAGGAGGAGGAGGAGGAGGAGGAGGAGGAGGAAGAGGAGGAAAAGGTCAAACTAAAGTGTGTTAGAGGGAAACTTATGCAGCTTTTTTGGTTGTTTTGAAAGACAAGTTTAGATGCTAGAACTGAAACTAATGCAGGTCTCAGTTGGTAAACCCGTGTCACCTGTTCCCACTGATGTCTGCTGTCAGTGTGTCCCTGGGCAAGACACTTTACCCCACTTTGGCAGCTCTTATTGCCACCTCCTCGACCCAGAAATGGACTAATAAAGGGGATGAAAATGAATGAATGAAGTTATGCATGTCAATTAGATATGGGAGAAAAGACGATCCGACCTGGTGACTGTAGATTCATGATCAGGACCACAGCTGCAGAGGATAGTATATTAATGAAGTATTTTATATTTTCTCTTGTTAGAATATGTTTGTTGGGAGATTTTGTCATCATTAGCACCTTGGTATCGTTCAGATAAGTTGTTCAGGAATGGACAACTGATTTCTCTTTTAACCCTTTAGACGCCAGAGATTTTTTCCTAAGAAGCTCAATTTTGACACATAATTTCAAAGTGAAAAGAGATAGAGGTTTTATGTAAATTAGAGAAACCCTGGTGACTTCGTATGGTGGTAGCAATCATGGATTTTCCTGAATTATGTATATATATTTTTTTGCTGACCGACACACATCACTAGGACATGAACACACAAACACCACTCACATTGTACCACACTCAAGGGTCAGCAAAACCAAAATAGCAAAACAGAGTAAATCATTGTCAGGGAGTTTTTAATGAATTTTGACACACAGCAGTACCGCATATTGTCGACTTTAGTCAACCGTGGCGCCCAGAGGGTTAACATTTACAACAGTTTTTAATTATTTCTTATTATGAAGGACTGAACTCATTGACACGAAGCGGGCTTCCATTTTCTCACACTCACCTTCTCTTCATCACTGTCGCAGAGGATCACATGGCTTTGTGTACATACCGCACATATGTAGGTCAGGTACACCACGGTCGCCTCCCGTTACCATGGCAACTGAGCATCAAACATGGCGTGGGGAAGAGGAAAAATAAGTGGACTCTTGGACCAGCAACGCTCTGCCTACAGATGTGTGTCCCCCACGGTGTTAACCCTTTCAGATTAACCAAGATTATGAGGAGTGCGTTCCAACACTTTAAAGCAGCGGCTCATAGATCAATAATCCAACATCTGTGTGTGACATCATTAACCTATATTTGCCCAAAACAAGGAGAATAATAATAATAATAATAATTTAATAATAATCCTGAAGTTTCACAAGTTTTTGCAGTAATGGTCTCTCCTGTGTGTTCACCTGAGGTGTTTACAGAGGGAGATCTCCAACATGGATAAGAACACACACACATACACATACTGTACATACATGCCAACACACATATGTACAAACACTCACACATACATATATACAAATACACACAAACACATATACACACACACATACATAACATACACATACACACAAACACATTCACACCGCACACACAGACACACGCACACACACATACACATTCACATACAGTACATTCATACATACACACACATACACATATACAGATACACACATACACAAACACATATACAGATACACACATACACATATACAGATACACACGCACACACAAACACATATACAGATACACACACACACAAACACATATACAGATACACACACACACATACACATATACAGATACACACACACACAAACACGTACAGCTACACACACACACATACACATATACAGATACACACATATACAAATACACACACACACATACACATATACAGATACACACACACACAAACACATATACAGATACACACACACATACACATATACAGATACACACACACACATACACATATACAGATACACACACACACACATACACATATACAGATACACACGCACACAAACACATATACACACACACACATACACATATACACTCACACACAAACACATATACAGATACACACATACACATATACAGATACACACATATACAGATACACACACACACATACACATATACAGATACACACACACACATATACAGATACACACACACACATACACATATACAGATACACACACACACATACACATATGCAGATACACACACACACAAACACATATACAGATACACACACACACAAACACATATACAGATACACACACACACATACACATTTACAGATACACACACACACACATACACATATACAGATACAGACATACACAAACACATATACAGATACACACATACACATACACATATACAGATACACACATACACAAACACATATACAGATACACACATACTGTACACATACTGTACCATACTGCTCCCTGTGTCCAGGCTGAATGCAGATGAGTTTCTTGAAGAAGGAATGACGACAAAACAGCAGAAAGCTTCCTCTGTTCTTTGCACAAACGTGATGAAGAACACACTCTTCATCATTGTCACTGAGACCTTGAGCCGAGAACTGAGAGAGCCGCAGGACGATGGGGAACGATGGTACAGGACCATTGTGGGGACTACAACCGTCAACAATCTGATGAGTCCGAATATTTCATTAATTATAATCTTTTCAATCCTAAATAAACAACTTGAGTCTGTGTTCAGTGTTTTGTCTTCTCTCTGGATGGTTTGGAGAAAAGGAGAACAAAGTCTGTGGTCATGTGACGCTGAAATGACAGGGCCTTGTTTACATCATGTTTTTTTTTACACAGTCCACAGTCTACTGGCACTGCTCTGATTGCAGACGTGATGATAATAACAACGCTCGGTCTTTACCAATTTGAGGGAGAGAAAGGAAGTGAATCTGACAAGAAATCTAATCCACAGACAATTACCCAAAAGTGACACCTTGGAGTATTAATCCTTCCAAAGGTCAGCGTCTCCACTGCAGCTGAACGTCACCATTGATCTGCACAAACAGGACCTCCATTATAGAAAGACATCTTTGTTTCAGCAGCTGGGAAACAAAAGCTATGGATCTGCATTTGTTGTTGAGCGCCTGTTTTCCAGGTGCGTTTGTGTTTGTGTGAGTGGCAGCTGAGGAGTACTGTCAAAGTGACATTAGTATGGTGCACATTATAGTGACTCTGTACCACTGTAATATTGTAATTATGTGATGAAGAGTGGATCTTCAGACATTCAAAACATGTACAAGGTAAAGTTGACCTTTTTCATGGAGGTTTTCTGCTGCTGCAGTTTCTTTTGTGTTTTAATCTGAGCATAAATCTTTGGTCACGGTGCGTCTTCCTGGACTAAGGAAAGATGTAAAGATTGTCCAAGATTTCCATCTAACCACTTTCTGCCGCTGCGTTTTTTGACCGTAGTGTAGAATAAAACCTTACATGGGTCAAAGCTGTTCTTTTAGATATAGTGGAGTGGATAAAGTCTCTCTGCTGTGTTCTGGAACAGAAGCCATTTTACATTTATGATTCATAATGATACGATCCAAATGATTCATAGTTTACATTTGTGACGATAATAGACACTGATGCAATGTTGAATGATTCAACATTGATTTGATCCACATAATTTGGAAAGAGGTCTGTCTGACACATGGTTATAATAGTAATATTGATAACAATAATAATAATAATAATATTGATAACAATGATAATAATAATAATATTTATAACAATAGTAATAGATTCCATTCCATTCCATCTTCTTCCGCTTCATCCGTTGCCGGGTTGCGGGGGCAGCAGTCTAAGCAGAGACGCCCAGACTTCCCTATCCACACACACTTCCTCCAGCTCGTCTGGGAGGACCCCAAGACGTTCCCAGGCCAGCTGCGAGACATAGTCCCTCCATCGTGTCCTGGGTCTTCCCCGGGGCCTCCTCCCGGTGGGAAGCGCCCGGAACATCTCCCCAGGGAGGCGTCCAGAAGGCATCCGAAACAGATGCCTGAGCCACCTCAACTGGTTCCTGTCGACGTGGAGAAGCAGCAGCTCTACTCCGAGCTCCTCCCGTGTGCCTGAGCTTCTCATCCTTTCTCTAAGGGAGCGCCCAGCCACTCTGCGGAGGAAGCTCATTTTGACCGCTTGTATCCGCGATATCGTTCTTTCGGTCATTACCCAAAGCTCATGACCATAGGTGAAGGAGGGAACGAAGATTGACCGGTAAATAGAGAGCTTTGCCTTTCGGCTCAACTCCCTCTTTACCACAACGATCCGATACAGCGACCTCATCACTGCGCACACTGCACCGATCAGCCTGTCAATCTCACGCTCCATCCTCCCCTCACTCGTGAACAAGACCCCGAGATACTTGAACTCCTCCACTTGAGGAAGGACCTCTCCACCCACCTGGAGAGGGCACGGCACCTTTTTCCGGTCGAGCACCATGGCCTCAGATTTGGAGGTGTTGATTCTCATCCAGCCGCTTCACACTCGGCTGCAAATCGTCCCAGTGCATGTTGCAGGTCGTGGTTCGTAGGAGCCAACAAGACAACATCGTCCGCAACCAGCAGAGATGAAATCCTGTGGTCCCCAAACCGGACCCCCTCCGACCCCTAGCTGCGCCTAGAAATTCTATCCATAAACACAGTGAACAGAACCAATGACAAAGGGCAGCCTTGGTGGAGGCCAACATGCACCGGGAACAGGTCTGACTTACTGCCGGCAATGCGAACACAGCTCTGACTCCGGTCATACAGGGACCGAACAGCCCTCAGCAGAGGACCTCCGACCCCGTACTCCCGGGGAACCCCCCAAAGGACACCCCCGGGGAACACGGTCAAATGCCTTCTCCAAATCCACAAAGAACATGTGGATAGGTTGGGCGAACTCCCATGAACCCTCGAGTATCCGATGGAGAGTATAGAGCTGGTCCAGTGTTCCGCGGCCGGGACAAAAACCACACTGCTCCTCCTGAATTCGAGATTCGACCATCGGTCATAGTCTACTCTCCAGTACCTTGGAGTAGACCTTACCGGGGAGGCTGAGGAGTGTGATCCCATGATCATTGGAACACCCTCCGGTCCCCATTCTTGTAGAGAGGGACCACCACCCCGGTCTGCCACTCCATTGGCACCTTCCCCGATCGCCACGCGATGTTGCAGAGACGTGTCAGCCACGACAGTCGTACAACATCCAGAGACCTTAGATAGTCAGGACGGATCTCATCTACTCCTGGAGCCTAGCCACCAAAGAGGCTGCCAATCACCTTTGTGACCTCTGCCAGGGAGATGGAATCATCCGTCCCAACATCCTCAGCCTCTGCCTCCGGGACGGAGGACGTGACGGGGGGATTGAGGAGAACCTCAAAGTATTCCTTCCACCGCTCGACAATATCCCCAGTCGAGGTCAGCAGCTCTCCACCCGCACCATACACGGTGTTGGCAAAGAACTGCTTCCCCCTCCTTAGGCGCCGGACGGTTTGCCAGAATCTCTTCGAGGCCGACCGATAGTCATGCTCCATGGACTCTCCGAACTCCTCCCAGTTCCGGGTTTTTGCCTCTGCAACAGCCCGGGCCGCGGCACGCTTGGCCTGCCGGTAGTGGACAGCTGCCTCAGGAGTCCCCCGAACCATCATGGCTCGATAGGACTCCTTCTTCAGCCTGACGGCATCCCTAACTACCGGAGTCCACCACCGGGTTCGAGGGTTGCCGCTGGGACCAGCACCAGAGACCTTGCGACCACAGCTACGAGCCGCCGCATCGGCGATAGAGGAAGAGAACATGGTCCACTCGGACTCGATATCCCCCTCCTCCGCCGGGACCTGGGAAAAGCTCTCCTGGAGGTGTGTTGAAAGTCCAGACCCTCACTACATGCTTGGGCCTGCCAGGTCTGACCGGCTTCCTCCCCTGCCAGCGGATCCAACTTACAACCAGGTGGTGATCGGTTGACAGCTCCGCCCCTCTCTTCACCCGAGTGTCCGAGACACGCGGTCGAAGGTCAGATGATACGACAACAAGTTGATCATCAACCTCCGGCCTAGGGTGTCCTGGTGCCACGTGCACTGGTGGACACCCTTGTGCTCGAACATGGTGTTCGTGATGGACAAACTGTGACTAGCACAGAAGTCCAACAACTGAACACCGCTCGGGTTCAGATCAGCGGGACCATTCTTCCTAATCACCCCTCTCCAAGTGTCACTGGCATTTGAAGTCCCCCAGGGGAATAACGGAGTCCCCAGTCAGTGCACTGTTCGGTACCCCTCCCAAGGACTCCAAGAAGGCCGAGTACTCTGCACTGCTGTTAGGCCCGTAGGCCGTCACAACAGTGAGAGACTTGTCCCCCACCCGAAGGCGGAGGGACGCGACCCTCTCATTCACTGGGGAGAACTCCAACACGTGGCGGCTGAGATGGGGGGCAATGAGTATGGCCACCCCCGCTCGCCGCCTCTCCCCGCGAGAAACACCAGAAAAGTGGAGCGTCCAACCCCTCTCAAGGAGTTGGGTTCCAGAGCCCAAGCTGTGTGTGGAGGTGAAGCCGACTATCTCTAGTTGGTATCGCTCAACCTTGCCCACGAGCTCGGGCTCCTTCCCCCCCAGTGAGGTGACATTCCACGTCCCAAGAGCCAGATGTTGTGTGTGCGGACTGGATCGCCGAGGTCTAAGCCTTGGACCGCTGCCCAATCCTCTCTGCACCTATCCACCACGGACCCCTTTGCGGGTGGTGGGCCCACAGGAGGGACTGCCCACCTCACCCTTTCGGGCTGAGCCTGGCTGGGCCCGGCCACCAGGCGCTTGCTGACGAGCCCCGATCCCCAGGCCTGGCTCCAGGGTGGGGCCCCGGCTGCGCCACGCTGGGCAACACCACTGCTCTCATTTTAGTGCTGTCCATGGTTGGCTTCGGACTGCTCTTCATCTGACTCGTCACCCAAGACCTGTCTGCCATGGGAGACCCTCCCAGTGGCATGAAGCCCCAGACCGTATAGCTCCCACGATCACCCGAGTACTCAAACTCTCCCACCACGTTAAGGTGGCAGTCCAGGGGGGAGAATAATACAATACAAGTTATTCTTGTATAGCCCTAAATCGCAAGGACTTCACAGAGCCATTGAAATCCCCAACACAGATCAGAGAATCAAACCGTTACCGCACAAAAAGAATGTGGAACATGTGTTGATAAATGTCTGTACATGTTGTAGAAGTATGCTGGATCATCACCACATCCTTTTTGTTGGACACTAACTGTCCAACAGACCTGCAATAATAATAATAATAACAATGCATCATCTTACATAGTGCTTATAAGACACTCAATTAATCTTCACATGTCATTATTCATTCACAGTGGTGAAAACCTACTGTAGCCACAGCTGCCCGGGGGCACACTGCCAGAAGTGAGGCAACCAGTAATTCAATTCAGGTCAGTGTATTCTTGCATCGCCCTAAACACAACAGTAGCTGTCTCGGAGGACAAACGAAAACCGATTAATTCCATTGAAAACAGAGAATCAAACAGTTCAAACAACAACAATAAAAACACACAGAAATGGTCCATAAATGTTATATATGTTTTTAATATCCAGTTAAAAGTATCCTGGATGATCACGTGCCCCTTCACACACACACCAGACTCATTCTAATGTGGGTGAAGTGTCTTGCCTAAAGACACAACCACAGATTGGCATAAAGAAAAACAAAGTGCTACAAAACACCCTTGCACACTGTTACATCCATAGAGTGTCGCACCCGCTAACGGTAAATGAGGAGGTAGCGCCCTCTGCTGGCGAACCTTTGGTTTCTGTAGAGTTCTCAGCGGTTCTCATTTGGATGAAACATGTCTGAGAAGTGTCTGAGAAGTGTCTGAACAGAAACGTTCATTATTTAATGTGTGGCCTATGAAACTGCTCATTCATTGTTGATATAATATTGAATAAATCTAATATTTATACACTTTGTTGAGAAGTTTAGCAGAAGTATCTTTTATTTAATTGTTTTACTGTTGCTGTCTTTGCAGACTCATATAATTGTTTTTGTTTGTTTATACTTTATTTTTGAGTTTTTGCATTTACAATTCAAGTAGAATGTCATTAAAAAACACCTCACAAGGCAACGTTTATAATGCAAAGAAAGGAATACATAAAATTAAAATTAAAACAGAATTTTAATACAAATACTAATAATCATAATAATACTACAACTAATAAAACAAAATAATAGTAATAATAATAATAATAATAATAGTAAAATAAGAGAAAAAATTAAAAATAAAAATAAAAGAGGGTGTATTCAATATTTATATATATATACGCATACACACGTACATATATGTATATATATATATATATATATATATATATATATATATATATATATATATATATATATATATATATATATATATATATACACACACACACATATGCTCACATGCACATGCAGCAGTGCGTACACACACAAAACCAATTTGCCTCAGCTTCATTCCCCAATGTCTTATTCAGACATTATATGCATGTACATACAGTTAATTATACATAAAATGTATTAGTGGACCAGTTATACCAAATTAAATTTGAAAAAAAAAGTTGAGGAGTTCCATTGACTTGTTTTCATCAGTACATAAATCTCTGAGGAAAAAAAGAGTTATATAAAAATATAAGACAAAAAAGAACAGAGCAGGGAGTCTTCATTTTGTCTGTGCAGTTTTTTGTTTTTATGTCTTTCTTTTGTTGAAGTGTGTTACGCCGTTGGTCTAAAGTCCATAAAGACAGATATAATTAGTTTAGGTATATACATAAATAGTTAAAAGGTATAACAAAATTTGAATTGATTTATGCTTGTTACCAAAAATCTATCTACTTTACAATCACACACGTCACAATCAAACACGTCACAATCACACACGTTACAATCACACACGTTACAATCACACACATCACAATCACACACGTTACAATCACACACATCACAATCACACACGTCACAATCACACACGTTACAATCACACACGTTACAATCACACACGTTATAATCACACACGTTACACTTTAGGTCCAGAAGTATTGTCATGTTGTCATGTACTGTTTATAGTGCGGTGATGGGACCTGACACTACAGATCTCTCATCTGCACCTGGATTGGTCTCCCCCGGACTCTTGGCTGCAGAACTGAAGAGCCTCAGTCCTCCTTCTACAGCCTGACTCCTGCATCATGGGAGAGCAATAGAGGTTTCTCACTTCTTTTCCAGTGATAATCCAGAACTTTTATGGACAGAGGGTCGTACCAGATGTAAAGGGCAACGTGACACATGTTTAGAAAAGTGAAAAGTGAACCTCACACAGCAGTGCTCTTTGATCTGACCTTGTACTCCGTGAGCTGGTGATAAACAGACAGATGGAGACGAAAGACATGCTCGGCTTTGTAGCGCCATCTCGTGGTGGAAAGGCTTAAGGACACTTTATTATATGCGTGGCTTCGTAAATAATATCATCTTAAAGGAGAAGTACTGTAGTGACCAAAACATCCACTGTAGTCTCTGGGCTTCTGATTGACAGGTGTGCAAAGATGAATGTCCAAACTTACAGATATGATTAAGGTAATTTAGTGAGTAATTGTTCCACTGTATCCACTGAACGAATCCCCAAAAACAAATAAGAAAGACATGTAAATCATAATGCAGTAGTGCAGTCACAAACTGTTTGACCCCGGCCACCTACACTACCTGATGTGCGCCCCCAACATGGACATTTAATACAGAGCACCTAAACCAAATTCTTATATCACATAATAATAAATAAATATATCAATAAAAGAGTGAAAATTAAGCTTATAATTAGCCCAAGAAATAGGACAATTGTAGGTAACTAAATTGGCCACAACAAGAACATTATTTTAAATTCCATTCATATTTTATCACACACAGCCTCAGTCCTCATTCTACAGCCTGAGTCCTGGTTTTACGGCTCCCCGAGGTTTTTCTCCCACTGGCTTTTTGAGGTGTTTCTCTCTGATGCAGGAAGGACTAAGGACAATGATGATCCAGGACATTTATGAACACTGGTCATATGTGTTTGTTATTACTGTATTTCCTCTGTTTGATTATCTGATCTGTTGAGAAATGAACAACTTTGTCCTCTTGTGATTTAGGGCTGAACAAAAAAGCATTGAATTTAATTGGGGGTTTTTCCCAATGTATGAAGGCCATATTGTTTCTTTTAACATTTCTAAAGCAGATTTTTTTAGAGAAATCCAGTTGGCTTGGTGTCTATAACAGCTGCAGCGATGGTTGAGCAGCCACTTGTTTGTGTGCAGCGAAAACACATGGTTTGGTTGTATTTGTTCTGTAACTGTAGGTGTCTCTTGTCAATAAACACAGTGACAGACAGACACTTCTCATGCCGTTGCCATAGCTGCCCTGGGGCACACTGTCAGGAGCGAGGCAACCAGTCTGTGCCATCAGCCTCTCTCACCACCATTCACACATACAGTGCCTTGCGAAAGTATTTGGCCCCCTTGAACCTTTCAACATTTCCCTACATTTCAGGCTTCAAACATAAAGATATAAAATTTTAATTTTTTGTCATGAATCAACAACAAGTGGGACACAATCGTGAAGTGGAACGAAATTTATTGGATAATTTAAACTTTTTTAACAAATAACAAACTGAAAAGTGGGGCGTGCAATATTATTCGGCCCCTTTACTTTCAGTGCAGCAAACTCAGTCCAGAAGTTCAGTGAGGATCTTTGAATGATCCAATGTTGTCCTAAATGACTGATGATGATAAATAGAATGCATCTGTGTGTAATCAAGTCTCCGTATAAATGCACCTGCTCTTTGATAGTCTCAGGGTTCTGTTTAAAGCGCAGAGAGAACCATGAAGACAAAGGAACACACCAGGCAGGTCCGAGATACTGTTGTGGAGAAGTTTAAAGCCGGATTTGGATACAAAAAGATTTCCCAAGCTTTAAACATCTCAAGGAGCACTGTGCAAGCAATTATATTGAAATGGAAGGAGTATCAGACCACTGCAAATCTACCAAGACCCGGCCGTCCCTCCAAACTTTCATCTCAAACAAGGAGAAGACTGATCAGAGATGCAGCCAAGAGGCCCATGATCACTCTGGATGAACTGCAGATAACTACAGCTGAGGTGGGAGAGTCTGTCCATAGGACTACAATCAGTCGTGCACTGCACAAATCTGGCCTTTATGGAAGAGTGGCAAGAAGAAAGCCATTTCTCAAAGATATCCATAAAAAGTCTCGTTTAAAGTTTGCCACAAGCCACCTGGGAGACACACATGTGGAAGAAGGTGCTCTGGTCAGATGAAACCAAAATCGAACTTTTTGGCCACAATGCAAAACGATATGTTTGGCGTAAAAGCACCACAGCTCATCACCCTGAACACACCATCCCCACTGTCAAACATGGTGGTGGCAGCATCATGGTTTGGGCCTGCTTTTCTTCAGCAGGGACAGGGAAGATGGCAAACATTGATGGGAAGATGGATGGAGCCAAATACAGGACCATTCTGGAAGAAAACCTGTTGGAGTCTGCAAAAGACCTGAGTCTGGGACGGAGATTTATCTTCAAATCTACAATGGAATGGTTCACAAATAGACGTATCCAGGTGTTAGAATGGCCAAGTCAAAGTCCAGACCTGAATCCAATCGAGAATCTGTGGAAAGAGCTGAAGACTGCTGTTCACAAACGCTCTCCATCCAACCTCACTGATCTCGAGCTGTTTTGCAAGGAAGAATGGGCAAGAATTCCAGTCTCTCGATGTGCAAAACTGATAGAGACATACCCCAAGCGACTTGCAGCTGTAAAAGGTGGCGCTACAAAGTATTAGCGAAAGGGGGCCGAATAATATTGCACGCCCCATTTTTCAATTTTTTATTTGTTAAAAAGTTTCAATTATTTAATAAATTTCGTTCCACTTCACGATTGTGTCCCACTTGTTGTTGATTCTTGACAAAAAATTAAATTTTTATATCTTTCTGTTTGAAGCCCGAAATGTGGCGAAATGTTGAAAGGTTCAAGGGGGCCGAATACTTTCACAAGGCACTATAAGACTCATTCTAATGTGGGAGAAGTGTCTTACCTAAAGACACAACAACAATTTAGCACTTCACAGCCGCAGCCGCCCCACTGTGGCACCTGGTGTTGCCCTGGAAATGCAGATGGCACCATATTCTAACATGGTTGGATAATATATGTTGGAAAATATTATGCATCTTGTGATAAACTAAAATAAAAGTCCAGCAGTGACTTGTGCGATGCCTGTTCCTCTATTCTCTGTTGATGTAATAAGTGTCTTTGAAATAGCTCCGTTGCACTTTCATTTCCTTTATTCTAATACTTTGAGAATCCTTGAAGCAGAAACTTAAACAGCACAACCTGATCATCTCAGTGCTCATGGTGTTAGGCCACAAACAGGATCCAAAAAGTCACTCCAGACTGAAGACAAATAGTCACATTTATTAGTGGAGCGGGAGAGAGGAGCGGACAGGACCCCAGGAACTACCAACAACACAAACTAAGGTACGAGCAAAAAAACAGATTAAGATGAACAGATCCTTTTATCCTCACATGGGGGAAAATTTCAGTGTTGCATCACCGGTTACAGAACAGAAGGAATGAGGAAGCACACAGCACAAGATAAATCAACAATAACTGTAATTGCTTTCTAAGTACTGTACTGTATATTCTGTGAACACATTTATTGATGGTGTTCAAATCGAAAGGGTCCAGCAAAATTTGTTTTTGGGGGTGATGCAGGACAAAAAGATTGCCTGGAAACCCCTTTTTAGTTATTTACGTTCAAAAGTTGCCAGGTGTGTTGGTGTCATTCAGAAATGTAGTTATGTTCTAAATGTAAAAGCACTGCGAATATTGTATCACTCACTTGTGATGTCACATTTGAATTATTGTATGGAAGTTTGGGGAAACTGTTATAAAACAAACCTCTTGCCGTTGACAACACTCCAGAAAAGAGCAGTTAGGATCGTTCACAAAGTCCCTCACAATGAACACACAAACAGCTTTTTCTTATAAACAGTGAATTAAAATCAGAGGACTTGGTCAATTATAAAACTGCACAAGTTATGTTCAAGGCATCAAAACACTCTCTTCCAGCAAATATCCAAACATTTTTTTGTGATTGAGACGCTCAGCTCCAAGTGAGTTTGAGAAGAGTCCATAGATTACACCATCCACGAGTCAGAACAACACTTAAGTCTGTGTGTGTTTCTGTGAGAGGACTGAGTTTGTGGAACGGATTCACTGAGGACCTGAAAAACTGTTTAAATTTGACACAGTTCGAACGATATTTTAAAAGCTTTGTGATGGAAAAGTACCTGAATGAGAGAACACGATACCTTTATGTAATTGTGGTAGTAGGAGAAGGGTGTGGGGTCGGTGAGTATTGGGCCTGTGTGTGTGTGTGTGTGTTGTGTTGAATGTTCAATGTCTTGTGTTGCAATCAATTGTGAAAATGGTTTTTCTGCAAGTAGAGTGTGTGGGGGGTGGTTTTTTATACTGTAAGCTTCCATCATCCCTCTTTCAAACCAAGCAGACTTTGTATTTTGGTTTTCCTGTTTGTATACACCTGCAGGTCTGAAATAAAAGAAATGAAAGATTAAAGGACATGGGCAACATCAGTCTGGGCTCTGCTGGTGGAGAAGAAGCACTCCTCCATTTGCCTGATAGCACTTTATTGCCTGTTTGCACCTTTTGTTTGTATTTTTTATTGAAAAGCCAAAAAAAATAAGTGAACATATGTGGACCACGTCGACCTGTTTGTGTTTTTAACTGCTTTTAACTGCACTCCAACCCGCTCACGGCCAATCTGTGTCACAACAACTCTCTACTAAACTCTCTACTAAAATAAATTCACTAGCTTTAGCATAATAAGGAAGCTGTCTATGATCTATAATAAGAAGCAAGAATTAAGTTCTTTAACATCACATTAACATCTCTGACTTCCGCTTAACAAAGAAGCAAATATAAATCATGTATATTCTAGAGCAGAAATATATATATAGTCGTATGTTTACATGTGTATATGTTGGCAGAATGTGACAGTGACTCTTGTGGTTCTACATTTCACATTCTGACATTGTTTTACGATATTGCACAGATATGTGAGGTGAGGTCGACAGTGTTCGTTAGTCCTCATTGTTCGTTGTACAGTCTGACAGCAGCAGGAAGGACAGACCTGCGGAACCTCTCCTTCACACAGCGAGGGTGGATAAGTCTGTCACTGAAGCTATACTCTCCAGAGCAGACAGAGTGTCCTGCAGGGGGCAATAGACAGTCATAGTCCACATAGATGTCAGTTTGTCCCGGACCCTCCTGTGCCCCACCTGCTGCACTGTATCAGAGGAAACAGTCTGGTCACAACAGCCTGCCTGATGATCATCTCCTCCCGGTGCTCAGCCTCACCCCTGCCCTCACACAGGGGGGGAGGGGGAGGAGGGGGAGGAGAGAAGAGTCACAGTCACATGGATCTAAACATGACGATGGGACCATTTGAGGTTAAGGGTGAAACTCTAAACGTGTGTGTGTTACATCCCAAGACTCTGCCAAAGTGGAATCATCTCTGACGTTTGGACCTTGAGTGACTGAAGAGGGGAAAAGATTATTCACACTTTTCTCAACATGATGTGGAATCTGACCTGCATATCTTGTTCTGTGGACCTCTGTCAAATCTGTATTACTGCAGATCTTTCCTACTGTTGTATAACTTGTGATGGAACACTGAAATGTCCCCGCAGTGGGACGAATATAGGATCTCCTAATCTTAACATTATTATCTGTCTGTCTGTGTTGTACTGTTTTTATCTGTGTGTGTGTGTTGTACTGTTTTTATCTGTGTGTGTGTGTCTGTGTTGTACTGTTTTTATCTGTGTGTGTGTGTCTGTGTTGTACTGTTTTTATCTGTGTGTGTGTGTTGTACTGTTTTTATCTGTGTGTGTGTGTCTGTGTTGTACTGTTTTTATCTGTGTGTGTGTGTCTGTGTTGTACTGTTTTTATCTGTGTGTGTCTGTCTGTGTTGTACTGTTTTTATCTGTGTGTGTGTGTCTGTGTTGTACTGTTTTTATCTGTGTGTGTGTCTGTGTTGTACTGTTTTTATCTGTGTGTGTGTCTGTGTTGTACTGTTTTTATCTGTGTGTGTGTGTCTGTGTTGTACTGTTTTTATCTGTGTGTGTGTGTCTGTGTTGTACTGTTTTTATCTGTGTGTGTGTCTGTGTTGTACTGTTTTTATCTGTGTGTGTGTGTGTCTGTGTTGTACTGTTTTTATCTGTGTGTGTGTGTTATACTGTTTTATGTGTGTGTGTGTGTGTCTGTGTTGTACTGTTTTTATCTGTGTGTGTGTGTTATACTGTTTTTATCTGTGTGTGTGTGTCTGTGTTGTACTGTTTTTATCTGTGTATGTGTCTGTGTTGTACTGTTTTTATCTGTGTGCGTGTCTGTGTTGTACTGTTTTATCTGTGTGTGTGTGTCTGTGTTGTACTGTTTTTATCTGTGTGTGTGTCTGTGTTATACTGTTTTTATCTGTGCGTGTGCGTCAGTGTTGTACTGTTTTTATCTGTGTGTGTCTGTGTTGTACTGTTTTTATGTGTGCCTGTGTTGTACTGTTTTATCTGTGTGTGTGTGTCTGTGTTGTGCTGTTTTTATCTGTGTGTGTCTGTGTTGTGCTGTTTTTATCTGTGTGTGTGTCTGTGTTGTACTGTTTTTATCTGTGTGTGTCTGTGTTGTACTGTTTTATCTGTGTGTGTGTGTCTGTTGTACTGTTTTTATCTGTGTGTGTGTCTGTGTTATACTGTTTTTATCTGTGCGTGTGCGTCAGTGTTGTACTGTTTTTATCTGTATGTGTGTGTCTGTGTTGTACTGTTTTTATGTGTGCGTCTGTGTTGTACTGTTTTATCTGTGTGTGTGTGTGTTGTGCTGTTTTTATCTGTGTGTGTCTGTTGTGTTTTTATCTGTGTGTGTGTCTGTTATACTGTTTTTATCTGTGTGTGTCTGTGGTACTGTTTTTATCTGTGTGCGTGTCTGTGTTGTACTGTTTTTATCTGTGTGTGTGTTTGTGTTGTACTGTTTTTATCTGTGTGTGTGTTGAACTGTTTTTAACTGTGTTTGTGTGTCTGTGTTTTACTGTTTTTATTTTTAGTGTGTGTGTCTGTGTTATACTGTTTTTATGTGTGCGTGTGTGTGTCTGTGTTGTACTGTTTTTATCTGTGCGTGTGTGTCTGTGTCATTGTTGTGGTTTGACAAAATAGACTCCAAACGCGGATCCAAGGAGTAACAAGTAAATTTAATAAAACAAAAATCACAAAGAACAAAAAATAAAGTCCAAAACAAGCTCCAGGAATGTACTGGGAAAGCAGGTCCTCCACCTGAGGAAAATACAAAAACAAGTCCAAAAACAGTCTCCCAAAAGGTTTCACCAAATGCGTTGATTCACCGCAGTCAAGGGACGAACTGGCACTGGCTGAGTGGATTTCCAGCAAACAAATACTTTCCCCGATTGGCCTGATGAGACACAGGTGGGCCCTCGCAGCAGGCACCTGCAATGGGGGAGGAGACTCAGACACACAAGGGGAGGGGAGTGAGAGACAGGAGGAGCACCAAAAACTGCCCTCATGACAGTACCCCCCCTCCAACAGGAGCCCCCCGGCGACCCCCAGGCTTCGCCGGATGGCGCTGATGGAAGTCCCGCACCAACCGCGGATCGAGGATAGCAGAGCGAGGAACCCAGGACCGCTCTTCCGGACCGTAGCCGTCCCAATCCACCAGGTACTGCAACCCCCGACCACGCCTGCGCACATCAAGCAGCCGGCGGACTGTGTAGGCAGGCGCGTCATCAACGATCCGGGGGGGAGGAGGGGGCCTGGCCGGAGGGTTCAAAAGGAGGAAACTGGCCTGAGCTGGGAGACATGAAATACTGGGTGTATCCTCATAGAGGGTGGCAGAGTCAGACGAATGGCCATGGGGTTAACGACCTTCTCCACTGGGAAAGGTCCAATAAAACGTGGAGACAGCTTACGAGACTCCGTCCTCAGAGGAATGTGCTTGGACGACAACCAGACCAACTGACCTGGCTGATAGTCTGGAGCTGGGGTTCTACGACGGTCAGCTAAAGCACGGTTGCGTTCCGTGGTTCGTAAAAGGGCTGCACGAGTGTCTCTCCAAATCTTGTGACAACGCCGGAGATAGTGATGGACAGACGGTATTATCAGTTCCTGCTCCTGCTCTCGGAAGAGTGGCGGTTGATAGCCCAAAGAGGCTTCAAAAGGCGTAAGACCGGTAGCAGAACACAATTGAGAATTGTGAGCATACTCAACCGAGGGGAGGTGTGTGCTCCATAGGGTCGGGTTGTCTGCCGCCACACATCTTAGTGCTGCCTCCAGCTCCTGATTAGCCCGCTCTGCCTGACCATTAGTTTGGGGGTGGAACCCTGAGGAGAGACTGACAGTTGCACCAATGGATTTGCAGAACAGCCGCCATACCTGAGAGGTAAACTGTGGCCCACGGTCCGAGACGATGTCTGCAGGAAGCCCATGTAGACGAAGGACATGGTTCACCAGGAGATTTGCCGTCTCCAGAGCTGTAGGGAGCTTCGGTAGTGCTATGAAATGACCAGCCTTGGAGAAACGGTCAACAATGGTAAGTATTACTAAGTTACCTTGGGACAGCGGCAACCCTGTGACATTGGCCATACTGCACATGGCCAATAAATGAATCTGAATCTGAATCTGAAGTCCATGGAAATGTGAGACCAGGGCCTAGAGGGAACTGGAAGCGGCTGGAGGAGTCCAGAGGCCGGGCGATGAGAGGACTTGTTACGGGCACAGACAGAGCAGGCAAGGACGTACTTTCTGGTGTCCGCATCCATAGAGTGCCACCAGAAACGTCGTTTGAGCAGATTCAACATGCGAGAAATTCCAGGGTGGCAGGAAAAGCGAGCAGTGTGGACCCATTGTAGAACCTGAGAACGTACAGAGTTGGGTACATAGAGGCGGTTAGCGGGTCCATTACCTGGGTCTGGTTCTGTGCGTTGTGCTTCCATAATCCTTGCTTCAATCTCCCAGGAAATTGCTGCCACAACGCAAGCTGAAGGGAGGATGTTCTCCTGTTTGGAAGGAGTGTCAGAACAGGAGAACTGGCAGGAAAGGGCATCGGGCTTGACATTCCTAGTTCCAGGACGATATGTTAAGGTGAAGTTGAACCTGCTGAAAAACAATGCCCACCGGGCCTGTCTAGAATTAAGTCTCTTGGCTGTTTGAATGTATGACAGATTCTTATGGTCGGTCCAAACGATGAACGGTTGTTCAGCTCCCTCAAGCCAGTGCCTCCATTCCTCTAGTGCCAATTTGATGGCTAAAAGTTCACGATTTCCGACGTCGTAGTTTCTCTCTGCCTGAGATAGACGTCGAGAGAAGAAGGCACATGGATGTAGTTTCTGATCCGAGCTAGACCTTTGAGAGAGCACGGCTCCCACTCCAGAGTCCGAGGCGTCTACCTCAACAACAAACTGGCGAGTCGGATCTCCTTGCATCAACACGGGAGCAGTAGTGAAAAGTTCCTTTAATCTCCTGAAAGCTGACTCAGCTTCCTCTGTCCAGGAGAATGGAATAGAAGATGAGGTCAGCTTGCAGAGCGGCTGGGCAACAGAACTGAAATTGCGAATGAAGCGCCGGTAGAAATTTGCAAAGCCCAGGAACTGTTGGAGCTTTCGGCGGCTGGTTGGCTGTGGCCATTCTAAAACTGCCTTAATCTTTTGGGGATCGGGCCTCACTTGTCCTGCTTCAATTATAAACCCCAAAAAAGACAGTGTCGCAATGAAACTCACACTTCTCTGCCTTAACATACAACTTATTCTTTAGGAGTCTCTGTAGCACCTGACGGACATGTTTAACATGTTCGGCTGGGGACTGGGAATAAATTAAAATGTCGTCCAGATAAACAAACACAAAACGACCCAAGAAGTCTCGAAGAACGTCATTAACAAGAGCCTGAAAAACTGCTGGGGCATTGGTAAGACCGAAGGGCATAACTTGGTATTCAAAATGCCCAATAGGGGTCTTAAAAGCGGTCTTCCACTCGTCACCCTCTCTAATGCGAACTAGGTGGTAAGCATTACGCAGGTCTAGCTTAGAGAAAATGACTGCCCCTTGTAATGGGTCAAAAGCAGATGTGAGCAAAGGCAGAGGGTATTTGTTTTTAACAGTTATGTTGTTCAAACCACGATAGTCAATACAGGGTCGTAACGACTTGTCTTTCTTTTCAACAAAAAAAAAGCCAGCACCGACTGGGGACGAAGACTGACGAATTAAGCCCGCCGAAAGAGACTGTTATGTATTTTTCCATAGCTTCCCTCTCTGGGCGTGAAACATTGTAAAGACGACTGGAGGGAAGTGTTGCCCCGGGTAGAAGCTCGATAGCGCAGTCATAGGGGCGGTGAGGAGGTAGGGACAGAGCCTTCTCTTTGCTAAACACCTCCACCAAATCATGATAGCATTTAGGGACATTAGACAGATCAGTGAATCTGGGAGTCTCAGAATGGCTATCGGGAACTGAGACTACAGCGGAGCGGAGGCAGTTAGTGTGACAACTGTTACTCCAACCCGTTATGCTACCCTGAGACCAGTCAATGGAAGGGTTGTGTAGACTCAACCAGGGATGCCCAAGCACAAGTGGTGTGTGAGGAGACGAAATAATCTTTAACTGAATCTCCTCACTGTGGTTTCCGGAGAGGCAAAGGGTAACCGGAACCGTAGTGTGTGTAATATTGGCCAAAAGTTGTCCACTTAATGAGCTAGCTTTAATGGGAGACTTAAGTGCTTGGGTTGGGATCTTAGACTGTTTTACCAGCTCTACATCGATGAAGTTGTCCTCAGCTCCAGAATCAATTAACGCAGGTAAGGGACAAGAAAAAAAACCAAGTCTAAGAGTTGCGGGCAGTAATAGTCTGGGACGGGTCGCTAATTCAGCATGACTCACCAATACTCCCAGAGCTATTGGTGAGTCTGGTCTTTTGGCTTTCTAGGACAAGTACCAATTAAGTGGCCCAATTCCCCACAATAGAAGGACTGACCTAACCTCAAGCGCTGCTGTCGTTCCATAGGAGATAGGTGTGCTCTACCCAGCTGCATGGGTTCATCTGTTTCAACTGGAGCAGTATGTGGAAAAGTCTCAGCAGCGGTTTGAAGAGTTGTAGGACGATGTACCATTGGAGGGGGTCTCGAACGTCCAGCCTTCTCGCGGCGGCGCTCACGTAGGCGATTATCTAAACGAATCACCAAGGAAATGAGAGATTTGAAAGTGGTCTCTTCGTCTCTACAGGCTAACTCGTCCTTCAGCTGCTCATTTAGTCCTTTAATAAAAATTTCCATTAGCGCTTTGTCATTCCATCCTGAATCGGCTGCCATGGTTTGGAACTCGACAGAATAATCTGCTGCACTGCGACTTCCTTGCTGTATTGTAATAAGACGCTTTAAAGCACTGCCAGCGTAATCAGGGTGGTCAAAAACTTGACGAAAACGCTCAATAAAAAAGTTGAACCCCATAGAGGCCAAGGGGCTATCAGAATCTTCTGCCTCTGCCCATGTTAATGCCCTGCCACGCAATAGTCCCACCATGAACAGAACTTTAGACTTATCTGTTGAGAAGGTGGCAGGCCGGAGTTGAAAGACGTTCGAACACTGTAGTAAAAATCCTCTACAGCTTCCCAGGTCCCCATGAAAAGGCTCGGGATGTGGAACAGGCACTTCAGGCTTGGCAATAGAGTCCTGAGGAGTGGCAGGGGGAGAGGGCGGCTGGGCAGAGGCTGTGGATGAAAGATGGCTGGTGAGTACAGACATTTGATGCATTAACTGAGTCATATGTGCAACCAGTTCCTGATTTCCTTGGACAAGATGGCGGAGCGTTTCTTCATGCTGGCCTAGCAGGATTCCTTGATGAGAGACAGCCTCTCTAATTGATGCAGGTGTGTCACCATGAGGAGGATCCGCTGGATTCATCTTGGCCAGTTCGTTCTGTTGTGGTTTGACAAAATAGACTCCAAACGCGGATCCAAGGAGTAACAAGTAAATTTAATAAAACAAAAATCACTGGAGAACAAAAATAAAGTCCAAAACAAGCTCCAGGAATGTACTGGGAAAGCAGGTCCTCCACCTGAGGAAAATACAAAAACCACGTTAAACAAGTCCAAAAACAGTCTCTCAAAAGTTGATTTCCAGCAAACAAATACTTTCCCCGATTGGCCTGATGAGACACAGGTGGGCCCTCGCAGCAGGCACCTGCAATGGGGGAGGAGACTCACAGACACACAAGGGGAGGGGAGTGAGAGACAGGAGGAGCACCAAAAACTGCCCTCATGACACTATGAACAAAAATATTTAATTAACCTACAGTTTTCACACCTACGAGTGTGAAACCAGCTGCCATCGGTGAAATGTCAGCACTAGATCATATACGGAATCAGAACGGAAGCAGAAGTAAATATAAACAAACTACATTCATGCCTAAACTTAACCATCTTACTCAGACCACCTTAACCCTAACCTTAACTATCTTACTCAGACCACCTTAACCCTAACCTTAACTATCTTACTCAGACCACCTTAACCCTAACCTTAACCATCTTACTCAGACCACCTTAACCCTAACCTTAACCATCTTACTCAGACCACCTTAACCCTAACCTTAACCATCTTACTCAGACCACCTTAACCCTAACCTTAACCATCTTACTCAGACCACCTTAACCCTAACCTTAACTATCTTACTCAGACCACCTTAACCATCTTACTCAGACCACCTTAACCCTAACCTTAGCCATCTTACTCAGACCACCTTAACCCTAACCTTAACCATCTTACTCAGACCACCTTAACCCTAACCTTAACCATCTTACTCAGACCACCTTAACCCTAACCTTAACCATCTTACTCAGACCACCTTAACCCTAACCTTAACCATCTTACTCAGACCACCTTAACCCTAACCTTAACTATCTTACTCAGACCACCTTAACCCTAACCTTAACCATCTTACTCAGACCACCTTAACCCTAACCTTAACTATCTTACTCAGACCACCTTAACCATCTTACTCAGACCACCTTAACCCTAACCTTAGCCATCTTACTCAGACCACCTTAACCCTAACCTTAACCATCTTACTCAGACCACCTTAACCCTAACCTTAACCATCTTACTCAGACCACCTTAACCCTAACCTTAACCATCTTACTCAGACCACCTTAACCCTAACCTTAACCATCTTACTCAGACCACCTTAACCCTAACCTTAACCATCTTACTCAGACCACCTTAACCTTAACCTTAACCATCTTACTCAGACCACCTTAACCCTAACCTTAACCATCTTACTCAGACCACCTTAACCCTAACCTTAACCATCTTACTCAGACCCACCTTAACCCTAACCTTAACCATCTTACTCAGACCACCTTAACCCTAACCTTAACCATCTTACTCAGACCACCTTAACCCTAACCTTAACCATCTTACTTAGACACCTAACACTTTACCAGTCACCACTTATTAGTCTAAAACTAATTTGGAAGTATGATTGTTACTTCCGATTCCGTCCCGTATAACCATCGGTGAACGCTACCATGTGTCTGTCATGGTCTTGGTTTATTTCCTGTTTCTTTTTCTAACCACTGTGTCTTCTTTAGTTGTACTTCCTGTTTCCGTGCCCCGCCCTCACGTGTGTCACCTGTGTTTCTTTAGTTGTTAGTGTATTTAAGCTCCGTGTTCCATCATCCCATGTCACTTTTAGTTCTTGTCCTCAAGCCCAGTTTTGAAGTCATTTTCTGTCCATTTAGTTTGATTAAATCCTTCATCTTTGCAGTTCTGCGTTTTGGGTTATTGCCATTTCCCCACCGTGACAGTGTCCTTGGGCAAGACACTTAGCCTGCCTGTCTGCCAGTGTCTGTGTGCGCTGGTGAGTTGACGGTGATTGAACATGATTGGTTCCTTGGTAAAAAGTAATTTGGAGTGCCTTGTAATTTATTGTCACTTGAGAGAGCTTCCATCTACACTATATCCAGTGAGAATTTTCCCAGAATTTGATTTCTATAGAATCTTGCAGTTGAGGTTCCACCATAAAACTGATTTCTACACTTCCCCCTTGTTAGAACAAAGAGGTATATGTGTGGAGGTACATGTTGAAGCCAAATACGTGTGCATAGTTTCACACGTTTGAACCAAAAACAACCTGTACTTACTTGCATGCTTACATAAAGTTGTGTTGGCATGCAGGGAATGTGAAGGTTCCCAAAGTAAATCCTGCATGGCACTGGGTCGATACGCGGCTGTATACCTGCTCTGTGTCTGGCTCCTCGGGACGCAAACCTTTTTATAGTCTATTGTATTTGTCGAGTTAGACAACGCACTGGGATGGAAACACAACAGACATAAAGTCCAATCAATGAACATTTCCTGCAGTTTAATGACGGCTCTGCAATGTAAATAACTGTGAGGAGGCCCATTAAGTTCAGTGTCCATCTAGAATGAGCGATAAATATTTGATAAAGTTTCATAAAACATTATAACACGGGATCTTCCAGAGACGGGTTTTGGTTTTGAAAGTGTATTTACTTTATGCACATGTTTAGTCTTCATATCGTGTGTCTTTTTCTGTCTCTGTGTGTATTTCTGTCATTATTGTTATGAAATTATCTTATTTATTTTATGTGTTAATAAACCAGGCTCTTAGGATGAAAGCGGTCAATGAACACTGCCCCCTTCCTCACCCCCCGGACCCCGTTGGACCCCCATTATACTCCATACTCACCATACTAATCTGCCATAACCATGAACCGGTCGTGCACAGTTGCAGCTACAGTACATACTCCCTCACTTACTGTGCTGGGCTGCGCTGTGCTGTGCTGTGCTGTGCTGTGCTGGGCTGTGCTGGGCTGTACTGTGCTGGGCTGTGCTGTGCTGGGCTGTGCTGTACTGTGCTGTGCTGTGCTGGGCTGTGCTGTGTTGGGCTGTGCTGTACTGTGCTGGGCTGTGCTGTGCTGTGCTGGGCTGTACTGTGCTGGGCTGTGCTGTGCTGTACTGTGCTGTACTGTGCTGTACTGTGCTGTGCTGTGCTGGGCTGTGCTGTGCTGGGCTGTACTGTGCTGGGCTGTGCTGTGCTGTGCTGTGCTGTACTGTGCTGTGCTGTGCTGTGCTGTGCTGTGCTGTGCTGGGCTGTACTGTGCTGGGCTGTGCTGTGCTGTACTGTGCTGTACTGTGCTGTACTGTGCTGTGCTGTGCTGTGCTGGGCTGTACTATGCTGGGCTATGCTGTGCTGTGCTGTACTGTGCTGTGCTGGGCTGTGCTGTGCTGTACTGTGCTGGGCTGTGCTGTGCTGTACTGTGCTGTGCTGGGCTGTGCTGTGCTGTACTGTGCTGGGCTGTGCTGTGCTGTACTGTGCTGTGCTGTACTGTGCTGTGCTGGGCTGTGCTGTGCTGTACTGTGCTGTGCTGTGCTGTACTGTGCTGTTTACATCCTGCCAACTTCTGCACTTTAAACGCTCATCACGGTGATGCTCTAAATGTAATGCTGTTGTTTTGTGACATCAACAGTAAATTATTGAATCCATCCATCCATCCATTTTCTTCCGTTTTATCCGTTGCCGGGTCGCGGGGGCAGCAGTCTAAGCAGAGACGCCCAGACTTCCCTATCCACACACACTTCCTCCAGCTCGTCCAGGGGGACCCCAAGGCGTTCCCAGGCCAGCTGAGAGACATAGTCCCTCCAGCGTGTCCTGGGTCTTCCGCGGGGCCTCCTCCCGGTGGGACGTGCCCGGAACACCTCCCCAGGGAGGCGCCCAGAAGGCATCCGGAACAGATGCCCGAGCCACCTCAACTGGTTCCTCTCGACGTGGAGAAGCAGCGGCTCTACTCCGAGCTCCTCCCGTGTGACTGAGCTCCTCACCCTATCTCTAAGGGAGCGCCCAGCCACTCTGCGGAGGAAGCTCATTTCGACCGCTTGTATCCGCGATCTCGTTCTTTCGGTCATTACCCAAAGCTCATGACCATAGGTGAGGGAGGGAACGAAGATTGACCGGTAAATCGAGAGCTTTGCCTTTCGGCTCAGCTCTCTCTTTACCACAACGGTCCGATACAGCTCTGACTGCAGACGCTGCTCCCTCTTTACCACAACGGTCCGATACAGCGACCGCATCACTGCGCACGCTGCACCGATCCGCCTGTCAATCTCAAGCTCCATTCTTCCCTCACTCGTGAACAAGACCCCGAAATACTTGAACTCCTCCACTTGAGGAAGGACCTCTCCACCCACCTGCAGAGGGCAAGGCACCTTTTTCCGGTCGAGCACCATGGCCTCGGATTTGGAGGTGCTGATTCTCATCCCAGCCGCTTCACACTCGGCTGCAAACCGTCCCAGTGCATGTTGCAGGTCCTGGTTCGATGGAGCCAACAGGACAACATCGTCCGCAAACAGCAGAGATGAAATCCTGTGGTCTCCGAACCGGACCCCCTCCGACCCCTGGCTGCGCCTAGATATTCTGTCCATAAATACAGTGAACAGAACCGGTGACAAAGGGCAGCCCTGTCGGAGGCCAACATTCACCGGGAACAGGTCTGACTTACTGCCGGCAATGCAAACACAGCTCTGGCTTCGGTCATACAGGGATCGGATGGCCCTCAGCAGAGGACCTCCGACCCCGTACTCACGGAGAACCCCCCAAAGGACACCCCGGGGAACACAGTCGAACGCCTTCTCCAAATCCACAAAGCACATGTGGACAGGTTGGGCGAACTCCCATGAACCCTCGAGTATCCGATGGAGAGTATAGAGCTGGTCCAGTGTTCCACGACCGGGACAAAAACCACACTGCTTCTCCTGAATCCGAGATTCGACCATCGGCCGTAGCCTCCTCTCCAGTACCTTGGAGTAGACCTTACCGGGGAGGCTGAGGAGTGTGATCCCACGATAATTGGAACACACCCTCCGGTCCCCCTTCTTGTAGAGAGGGACCACCACCCCGGTCTGCCACACCATTGGCACTGCCCCCGATCGCCACGCGATGTTGCAGAGACGTGTCAGCCAAGACAGTCCTACAACATCCAGAGACTTTAGATAATCAGGGCGGATCGTATCCACACCCGGAGAGACCGCAGACCCTCACTACACGCTTGGGTCTGCCAGGTCTGACCGGCTTCTTCCCCTGCCAGCGGATCCAACTCACAACCAGGTGATGATCGGTTGACAGCTCCGCCCCTCTCTTTACCCGAGTGTCCGAGACACGCGGTCGAAGGTCAGATGATACGACAACAAAGTCGATCATCGACCTCCGGCCTAGGGTGTCCTGGTGCCACGTGCACTGGTGGACACCCTTGTGCTCGAACATGGTGTTCGTGATGGACAAACTGTGACTGGCACAGAAGTCCAACAACTGAACACCACTCGGGTTCAGATCAGGGGGGCCGTTCTTCCCGATCACCCCTCTCCAAGTGTCACTGGCATTTCCCACATGGGCGTTGAAGTCCCCCAGGAGAATAACGGAGTCCCCGGGCGGTGCATCGTCCAGTACCCCTCCCAAGGACTCCAAGAAGGCCGGGTACTCTGCACTGCTGTTAGGCCCGTAGGCCGTCACAACAGTGAGAGACTTGTCCCCCACCCGAAGGCGGAGGGACGCGACCCTCTCATTCACCGGGGAGAACTCCAACACGTGGCGGCTGAGATGGGGGGCAATGAGAATGGCCACCCCAGCTGGCCGCCTCTCCCTGCGAGAAACTCCAGAAAAGTGGAGCGTTCAACCCCTCTCAAGGAGTTGGGTTCCAGAGCCCAAGCTGTGTGTGGAGGTGAGGCCGACTATCTCTAGTCGGTATCGCTCAACCTCCCCCACGAGCTCGGGCTCCTTCCCCCCCAGTGAGGTGACGTTCCACGTTGAATCCTTATAGTAAAATAAAAGGTGTCACATTATCCCGATGTTACCAGACACCAAAGTACTATATATTTGAATAAAGAGACACGTCTTTTATTTGTTCTATCCATCCATCCATTTTCTACCCTTTAATCCATTTCTGGGTCAGGGGGGTGGCAGTCAGAGATGCCAAGAACTTATTTGTTCTACGTTTATCTAAATTTGAGCATAAGTGGGGAAAGATTTAAGTTTTATTTGAAAGAGATGTATTTGTCTGTTTGAGTGCTTATAATGTGGCTGTATGATCGGACAATCAGGCTCTGACAGACCCTGATGTATTCGGGGATGAAATGTACATTAAGATTTGGAGACTTGACCTCGGCAGAAACACTGCAGGAGGAAAGTCAAAAGAGATTATGAATGTATGAACCCCCTGGGGCGGTGTTGGAAGCTTTAGACATCAATATGGTGATTCTCCAGGTGGTGACGGGGAGGAGGAGGGTTGCTCGTCGAACAGCAGTTTGATGCGGCACAGGACGGAGAGGGTCCTGTGCCGCAGCAGTGCAGTGATGCTGATGAGCAGGTGTTTACCTGAAGCTGATGGAGATGAGCCCCAGGGCAGAGGTGCAGCACAGGGAGGACCAGCCTGCTCTGAATCCAGTCTGAATATCCACTTTTGATGTATTTGACAATATTTACAGTCCTTTGCTTATGGAAATTATTACAGTATATACATTACAAAAAGTAATGACAAATAAGTCAAAAATGTCTAGAAGTTTACAAAATGTATCTTAATTGGAGCACATTCTGACGGCCTTACAAGAAGATTTTCCGAAGGGTCAAATGAAAATGATCTTGTTCTAAAAAGATACGTGAATTGTCTTCTTTGGAATTCAGAACATCTAAGCAACAGTTATTGAAATTAATGCCTTTGTCCTATTTGTAAATCTTGTTTTAAGACAAAAAACACTTGATTTGAGAATGTATTATCTAATTTCATCACTTTTTGCAGCGTTTGTGTTTATATGCCTCACTCGGTTTTGTTTCATGCAGAAGCAGCTTACATACATCCAGATACACACAGTTTCACCATGTTTACATTTTCAATATATTTAATCAGCAAAATAAAAAAATATAGATGCTCACCGCAAGATATATCTCCAATATTTTTAACGGATACAAATATAAAACATTAAATAGTTCCAGTCATTTCCAGTTTAGACGGCAACAATGGCCGGTGTGCCCCCAGCAAGGCCCGGCAAACCCATATTTACTTTAGTCTCTTATTTAAATGTCTGGCTCCTGTGTGTGCTGCAACATGGGCATAATCTGACACCTTTTTACTTTTCTCTCATCTGAAGAGGTTTATTTCCACCCACACTCTTATTTTCTGAAGTCACAAACCACTAAACATATGAAATGAATTCCAATGAGCCCTTTAAGTCGTGACGGTGCTGTTGTTCGGGCTGGTGGACATGCATGGTTAGCCTGATCTCCATATCTCCACACACAGGCCTCCTCCGTGGGTCACCTTGTCTGTGGATCTGCTGAGGGGGGGGAGGATGGCGAGGGGGGGGGGGGGGGGGGGGGTTCTATAATCCACTGTTTAGGCTCCATGCACACCGAAAACACAAGATTATCACATAAAGAGCATCCAGGCGTTCAGTCGCACTCTCTTTCTCCGCTGTTACAGATGCATGCTGGTCCAGATTGACTTTGCCGGGCAGAAAAATGAGCTGTGTAAAATGTGGTTAGAGCTTTGGGCCATTGGGTACATTGGAATTGGGGGAAAAAGGATAAATCGCCAATTGTCGTTTAAAGGAAACGTACAGTGTTATTGTCTCATTAATATTGTTCCTGCATCAAAACAAACATGTCCCACCTACATTCTCTTATGGTGTTTTTAATGTTTTAAACTGTGCACCTGCAGACCGGTCGCTGCTGGCCACTTCTACCCCCTGCTCGGGTGCTTCTCTCTCCCAACCTTTAGTGTCATAGTGTGTTTGATTAGACTAGAACAATAAACTGGGTCTACAGCCTCAGTCCTGGGTCTACAGCCTCAGTCCTGGATCTACTGCCTCAGTCTTGGGTCTACAGCCTCAGTCCTGGGTCTACAGCCTCAGTCCTGGGTCTACAGCCTCAGTCCTGGATCTACAGCCTCAGTCCTGGGTCTACAGCCTCAGTCCTGGGTCTACAGCCTCAGTCCTGGATCTACAGCCTCAGTCCTGGGTCTACAGCCTCAGTCCTGGGTCTACAGCCTCAGTTCTGGATTTACAGCCTCAGTCCTGGGTCTACAGCCTCAGTCCTGGGTCTACAGCCTCAGTCCTGGATCTACAGCCTCAGTCCTGGATCTACAGCCTCAGTCCTGGATTTACAGCCTCAGTCCTGGATCTACAGCCTCAGTCCTGGATCTACAGCCTCAGTCCTGGATCTACAATCTCAGTCCTGGATCTACAGCCTCAGTCCTGGATTTACAGCCTCAGTCCTGGGTCTACAGCCTCAGTCCTGGGTCTACAACCTCAGTCCTGGATCTACAGCCTCAGTCCTGGGTCTACAGCCTCAGTCCTGGATCTACAGCCTCAGTCCTGGGTCTACAGTCTCAGTTTTGCATATGTACCCTTCATCTTTGGCCTCAGTCCTGGAGTAGAAATGTCTTTCACCCTAAGTCTCCCTGAAGTTCAACATTAGTCAACCCGTATTGAAATGGACCAATGTCTCTTAAAATCTGTGTTATACATGTTTGACTTTCTTATCTGTTGTCAGCAAATCAACCATTCTATGATTTCTATGAATATGATGTTTTGTTTGACCACTGTGAGACATTCCAAAACTATTTTAAAAACGTAACCTGCTTCTTCTGTATTCAGTCTTGCCATACACTGCTTTGCCCTGGTGTAGGAGGAAATAACTCACACATGTTAAAATAGCTGAAGCAAGGTCAAAAAGCTGTGAAAAAGTCCGTGTTGGGTTCCTTATATAAACTGAAATCGTTTAATTGGCTCCTTCCCTTCCCTTGCAGACCATAATTACACACAGTAGCATTAGTTTCATTTGAGTTCTTATTGGTTTTATTGGAACTCACAAAAATACGCCACAATTTGTTCATTACTTTTTATTCCGTCAATTAACGACCCCTGTTTCATAAATGTATTCATGGAGTGCTAATTGTTTTGGTTTTGCACAGCCTTGATTCCACATGCATTACTAATACAAGTTCACGTTGCCTTTGCACACTTTAAATCAGTTACAATTAGTCTGTTTTAATGAGCAGGATTTTTTTTATCCATCTGCGGGGGTCTCAAGGATTCATGTTTTTTTGTTGTTTATTTTTTTTTCAGATCTACTGTATTTTTCTAACCCACCCAAAGGCATACTTCCAAGCAGCCCTGGACAGATGGTGTTTGGGTAATACAAGGGGAACACCACATTTGATATAATTATTCTCAAGGCCGGGGCAAATTTCTCATGATTAAAGACCTTATGCCGGGTTTTAAAAAAAAACAATTGTGGATATAAAAATTGCATGACAATGTCGATCTGAAAGAGATTCCGGCAAAAAAAATCCTATATTTTATAAAAAGAAGGTGTTTTTCATGAATTTAAGTTGTCTATGCTCTAACCTGTGTGTGACGTCACAGCGGGTAACGCCCATGCATTGAAAACCATGGATCTATGCCACAGGACTGCCTTTTCTCTCTTCTCTCCACTGATGCCCAACACAATACTGCCCTCTACAGGTGACAATTGCTCACTACACATAAATTGCCGTTTTGAGAGTGAAAATGTGTCTGAGGTGGGATTTGAACCCCAGTATCTGGATTGACAGTCCATCGACACAACCACTGGACTATCTCAGTGACAACAAAATGTTATATTCTAGTATTTATGTCAGACTCGCTGTACACGGCCTTGTCATCTTGAATATCCGAGAAAAAAGAACGAATACCAAATTGTAAACAACTTACAGCGTTGAAACGTACCCACTCTGACGTCACCAAGGGCTGTGAAGTTTTTTCGTCTCTAAGGGCGTTGCTATGGGGTTATTTCGATTTGGGGGAATCAGACAAAAAAAATAACAACTGATTTTGAAACCTTTAGTAGTTCTCTTCTAATATAACATGGTATTAAAACTGTATTTCTAAATAAATCAAACCCGGTGTTCTGTCGAGTTGGTCTGCCCGTCGAGATGATCTGGCTCAGCTGTTAATGATGTAATGCAAACCTGCCCATGCGCGTCTCACGGCAGCCGAAGCAATCCAAGATGGCGGACATGTAGTCCGCGAATTGCTTTAAAAGTTAAATACGAACAAGTTAAGACACGAATGTCACTTTTAATGCAATTTGAGGCGAGATGTTGATGGTTCCGTGTTGTGATATGTGTGTTTTAAGAGTAAGAGTTTCGTGTAAAGTTTGTTTTAAGCAGTCCACTGCTCCTGTGAAACTACACTGCTGCTGTGTGATCCAGTCCCTGAGTTGACTGCTGCATACGTCAGGCCCATGACGCGTCCTGTGACTGGTCTGTCGGGTTGATAATGGAAATAATAAATCAAATTTTATGCATGTATCATACTGTATTCAATATGATTAACAATAGTGTGTTCAAACTAAATATTTAATTAGATCGAGTTTTTTCCCCATTCTGGCGGGTTTGTGCGCATGCGCAAATCAGATTTGGGCACAGCTGCAGTGTAGTTTCACAGGAGCAGTGGACTGCTTAAAACAAACTTTACACGAAACTCTTACTCTTAAAACACACATATCACAACGCGGAACCATCAACATCTCGCCTCAAGTTGCATTAAAAGTGTCATTCGTGTCTTAATTCGTTCATATTTAACTTTTAAAGTAATTCGCGGACTACATGTCCGCCATCTTGGATTGCTTTGGCTGCCGTGAGACACGCAGCGCTGGTTTGCATTACATCATTAACAGCTGAGCCAGATCATCTCGACAGGCAGACCAACTCGACAGAACACCGGCATAAGGTCTTTAAGGACAAATGCTGATAGATTTGATTTGCCTCCCGCTAAATAATCCGTTCAATTATTCACGGTAACGTCGTCTGGAGGTGACGTCAATATTTGTTTGGTGATGATATGAATGAATGAGTATTCCATCCATCCATCCATTTTCTACCCTTTAATCCATTTCTGGGTCAGGGGGGTGGCAGTCAGAGATGCCACCCAAATCTCATAGCACCAATGAATGAGTATTAACAAAGATAAATGGGAATGAATCTAGAGTAGGTTGAAAAACAGATGGAAAATGAAATGAGTAATGTCTCCATTGGAATGAGAAAATAACTCAAGCAAGCAATTCAAGCAATTATTACCTTATATAATCATATTTTTTTGCAGTGTACAGTTTGCCCATTTATATATATGTATAGTTCTTTATTTATAGATATGATTCTTAAATATATTATTATTAAATTAGATATTATTCTTAAATTATTCTTAAATAGTGATTTATCTTATTCGTATTCTTAAATATCGATCTATCTATTGATAGATAGATAGATAGAGGGCGGCACGGTGGCTGAGTGAATAGCACTCTCGCCTCTCAGCGAGAAGGTCCTGGGTTCCAATCCCGGTCAGAACGGGATCTTTCCGAGTGGAGTTTGCATGTTCTCCCTGTGCTTGCGTAGGTTTCCTCAGTTTCCTTCCTCTGGTCCTGACCAAGCCGAGCATCAACATCTGGAGATGGGTTCCCGGGCGCTGTTACTACGGCGACCACTGCTCCTGACATAAGCCTCAGGATGGGTCTAATCCAGCGGACAAATTGCCCTATGGGAATCAACAAAGTGCACCAGAGTGGTGTCCTTCTGTTCGGCAGCGCAGTGATATGTGCCTTTTTTTACAAACTATACATTCTCTTTGTCCTGACATAAAGAAAGCAAATAGAGCAGCTGTCTGTCTCGCCTTAGACACATTCGACCTCGACTTGACATGAAATCTTACATACAGCTACTTCAATCGAGTGCAGATACAGTCCTTCAGTTGTATGCACAGGTGAACAGAGCTGTTTGTAACCTGGATTTCAACATCGTCAGAGTAGAAGCCTGTCTCGCATTTTCAGAAAGACTCTTTTCAGGAAAATGTCAGGAATTTCTGCCTCCATGTTTAATCTTGAGTGGAAATGTCACAGATGTACTTTGGTGCGAGGTCATGGAGAGACTTACACACAGACCGGGCTGCTTGACCTTCTGTTTCTATATTCTACTGACATCTACTGACTCCAACATTTAGCGCTTCCATGAGGCTGTCTTTCTCGAGGACTTTTAACGATTCAATTTGATTCACAGTCGCTCCTGTTCAGCTCATTTAGTTGAATGTGACGGTATGTAACATGCTTAACATCAGGGGTGTCCAAACTTGTGAGTAAGAGGGCCTCTATAGTTCACCAGACTCATCCAGGGGGCGGCGAACCAGATACTAAAACTATTTTGATTGGATTAGGGTAGTTAAGGGCTTTAAAATCAGCTATGGCAGGTCCTTACTTATTCACATTTGACAAAGCTGAAGTTGGCTGTATGACAAATGTCTACCATCTCACATTAGCTCCATATCTATCGTTTTTGTGTCACAAAAAACAAAAAAATAGTCAGCGGCTGGATTCCAGAGCGGCTTGGTATAGTGGTATAGCATCTCTGTATGTCCTGAAGTTGGCTGGATGACACTGTGAGCTTGTGTTGATGATCTCAAAGGCTATGTTGTGTTAGCGAGGCAGAGGGCCACTTAAATTGACACAGAGGGCCGCAATTGTCCCGCGGGCCTGAGTTTGGACACGCCTGCTTTACACGGTCATAAACACATGCATGTACACACTTCTTTTAAGACGCGGCATATTTGTGTTTTTATTCTTAAAATTTGCATATTCAAATTGGAAGTGAACAGACCAATGCAGTCTGACCTGTAAATCTGCTCTACTTACAATGGACCTTGATTAAAAACCTATTTTCCATTTCTCATTCATAAAACACTCCGTACTACCGCTGTTGTGCCCTAATTACCCACTCGTTAGCTACATTTTTAGATGCGAGTGTCACAAGTCTTTTGACCCAGTCCGGCCCCAGTCACCCCACCCACTGGCCCATTTAAATCCACCACACACATGTAGGACAAAAGCATCTCACATTTGGGATCTGCTATTTTTAAACCATTTGTGATTAATCGCTCCACAACAAGCCGTGGACACTCCCGGTCTATCCTCAAAAGGCACGGTTGCCCTAGAGCTGGATTACTCTGTTGCATGATATTAACGTTGCAGCCTGTAAATATATGTCTGTACATTTCTGTAAAAGACAGATACTCGCAGACTTCGTGAGAGTCGATTGGAAAGCAGACGCCGCCAACTCAACTTTGATCATTGCTCTTTTGGCGAGACACTCAGTAAATCCATAACGCGCTCAAGCCGTGACCTATCAATCAAGCATCTTTTCATCTTGCCAGGATTTCACACTACTTCAGGCAAAACGAATACATGATAATGCGGCGATGCAAGAAGGACGGTGGACTATGGACTGATGCTGCAGACGTTCTACTTTGCTTCAAAACATGAATCAACTCAATGTGTTTTTGTACAATATGCTAATTACACAAAACATGTTGTCAATTCATTTCCATTCAATTTATTCTTGTATAGCCCTAAATCACAACAGCATGATCTCAGAGACTCAACAAAACCATTGATCAGAGAATCAACAGTTTAGACACAAAAAATATAGAACACATGGGGAATGCAGATTCAGATTCAGTTTATTTGCCATTTGCAGTAAAAAAACCACATTGGAATACATTAGCAAAAGTCTCCAGTGTGCACAGACAAATACAGACAATAAAAGACAGAAATAAAACAAATTTTATTGCATAGGGAAAGTCCATGAATGTTGATAAATGTAATACATGTTGGAGAATGTGTGAGTGTCCTGGATCTTTACCACAGTCCTTCTAGTTGGACACTAACTGCCCACCAGTCTTTTCCTTGCCTCTCTGAAACCCAGCGGAAGAAAAGTGAGAAACCTCGGGGAGAACCACATGAGAGAGGGATCCGCTCCAAACAGACAGACGGGCTGTGGGTCCAGGAGCCAAGCTGCAGAACAAACCTTTCCAATGCATCCCCAGTCCAAAGACCCTTCTTATTCACCACATAAAACTTTAAAATCACAACAAATATAATCCAATCCATATACAGAGATGGATACCGACATTTTGGAAGTGAGACAGCAGCGCCCCCTGGTGAGTTGGTGGAAAACTGTGTTGCTAAAGCTCAGCTAAGACCAGCAGTGGTACTTCTGAGTAACAAAGGGTCAAAAAAGTAGATGTTGGAGTAGCTACGTAATAAAAAATTTAGTTGTTGCAAATCTGCAACGGCTGCCTGGAGAGGGATGATATACTGTATATATAACTACTCTGAAAGTAAACATACGAGGTGGACAACTCACTCCAGCCAATCAGCTCTCAGCCCATAGCCTCATACGGTGGATCACAGGGGTCAAGATCAAGAGGTCTGATCTGTTCACATTTAACTTTGACAAGACTCTTTCTGTTCAGACAAACAAGATTCAGTGTTTGTGAAATCAAAAACACTAATCTTCAAGAGGAGAACCAGCTCGTACCCTCAGCTGCTGTTTTCCACCTGTTGTTCTTCAAGTTTACAGAAGTCAGTCAAGACATAATGAAGAAGTACAGTGTTATTTCTGAGCATATAATAGCACCCTTCATCTTAGACATAATGACATTTCAGAGTTAATCACACAAAGTGATTTCTTGCAGCTAAAAATAAAAAGTTCTAAGTGGGCAATAAGTCTTAAGTCTCAGTATAATGGTCTTTAGCAAGATGGGGACAGTAGAAAATATAAAGTTTTCAATTCAATTTCATTTAGATTTCCCGTTGGGACACTTAACAAAGTTTAACTCAAAAACGTTATTGTCTCCAAGGGGATTTTTTGTTGTTGTTGCATGTGGTGGAGCTGTGACATAAATACTAATAACAATTAGGGCTGTCAAACGATTAATTTTTTTAATCGAGTTAATTACAACTTAAAAATTAATTAATCGTAATTAATCGCATTTCAAACTATTGGCAAAATTATGCCATATTTTTCTGTAAATGGTTGTTTGAATGGAAATATAAATAACAGCTTAGTGAACATGTGTTCACTAAGCTGTGTATTCCCAGAGGGTCTACCTCCTCTGTCCCCATCTTACACACGCATGTGTCCGCGGCATTCTGAGTGTTATTATGGGACGCATGGGCATGCGTCAAATGCGTTAATTTTTTTAACGCGATTAATGAAAAAAATTAATTAACGTGCGTTAACGCGATAATTTTGACAGCCCTAATAACAATACAATACAATAATTACAGATAAAGTTGTTGATTCACCAACAACAGATCCGAGAGTCTAACAGTTCAAACACAGGACTAAATGTGTGTAAATGTCCTGGATCATCACTGCCCTCAGCTGCTTCATCTGCAAAGAGAGACTCAAAAACACCCAGCAGGAATACAGTAAGAAAGCCAGGGAGGCCCACAATGAGAGCTGTTGGGTTTGGCTCTATCCACGCAGCCAGAACTTCAGGAACCTGTCTAAATACCTAAAAATCAAACTTGTTACCATGGTGAGTGTGAGGGCTGACTCCTCCCTCACATTTGGGGCTCACTCTCCTGTGGGCTGACTCCACCGGCACCCACTCCAGCTGGGGGTGTTACCTCCAGGCTCCACCCTGAACCATGGCAGGGCCAGAAGAGGGGATGTTTGGGAGGTCTATTTGAGTTTATATTACAATACAATGTTTTCTTGTATAGCCCTAGGTCACAACAGAAGTCATCTCAGAGGACTTAACAAAACCATTGAAATCACCAACACAGGTCAGAGAATCAACAGTTAAAACACATGAAGAATATAAAGCACACACAGAAGAAAATGTCCATACATGTTGTAGAATGCTAAAGTGTCCTGATCATCACATATTGTTTAGGTATATATGAGTTTATTATTTTACTACTTATTATTATTATTATTGACAATTACTATTGCTACAGTCATTTATCTTTATCCTTAAGTTGGTTTAAGTAAACATATGTATTTGTTTTGTGTAGTCTTGTTTACTCCCCTTTGATTGGTAGTTGGTCTTATCACCCAGCTTTTATGTTCCCCTTGTGTGCCTTGTGGGAGGTCAGTTCAGTTGCTCATGTGTTTTGGCCTCATTTATTTGTATGGTTTGACATATTTTTGGCTAATTAAAAAGCCTAATTATTAAAACAGTTACAGTGAGTCTATACAATATATTCTGTCAGGCCAAGTTTAGGCAGATTCTCCAATTCATTTAACGGACTCACAACTGTGTGGCTGTATTGGCTTGTAGCATGCAATGTTTGATGTTCATTAAAACTAACGGAGAAAAAATGCATCCATGTCAAGAAGAAACGGACATTGCAACATGTATTTATCCATTAGTAGGAGAGTAACGCATTATTCAACAGAAATAATTACATACACATTAACAAAGATCCACACCCAGACATTAAGCTCATGTGTCTGGGTGTGTTCACATGAGCTTCCTCCGCTGTATGGGCGCTCCATTAGAGATAGGGTGAGGAGCTCGGACTAGAGCCGCTGCTTCTCCACGTCGAGAGGAACCAGTTGAGATGGCTCGGGCAGGTTTCACCGGGAGGAGGCCCCGGAGAAGACCCAGGACACACTGGAGGGACTATGTCTCTCTGTGGCCTGGGAACACCATGGGGTCCCCCTGGACGAGCTGGAGGAAGTGTGTGTGGATAGGGAAGTCTGGGCGTCTCTGCTCCGACTGCTGCCCCCGCGACCCGGCAACGGATGAATTGGAAGAAAATGGATGGATAATTAACCAATGGCCTGGCTCACTGAACCCCTCTTTGAGCGGTAGAAAAAAGGACCCTCAAAAAGTATATTTCTAAACATGGTGTTACTCCAGTTTATGGTAAACGTTGCACTGGTCTGTTGGACGAGGTTGAACAAAAATACTATACAAACTATGTTTTGTTATATTCAGTCATGATTCATCCATTTTCCTCTTCACCCGTTGCCCAGATAACAAAGCTCCCAGGATCATCCAAGTTCTCCCCCAACACGTTAAGGCGGCAGTCCAGGGGGAGTCATGATTCAATGGTGCAGTCAACTAAAAGTCCATGTGAAACAAATACTTCTCACCGCTCTCAGGTCAGATATTTATACATGTGATTAATAATACTTCATTAATTACACAGCCTCTAATTTATTTTTATTTTTACATTGAGTTCTGGCCCTAGTTTTTCACTTCTTGCATTATTTTAAAGTCTCGTGTTTATGGGCCAAACTTGATGAATCATATAAATTCTTTCAGAAGAATAAATATGGAACAATTTCCCCGTGTCTCTGCAGAGCTCCGACATTAAACAGTTATTCAGTGTTTCCAGCCTGTTGCTTACTGAGACGTGTCACGTGTTGGAAGGTGTTGACCTCCTCCATCACTTCATCACAGAGAAGGAGTTTCTGTTGCCTGGAAACTGGAGCGGCTCTCGTCTCCTCCACACACTCTCTGACCTGAGCGTCCGTTTCAAAGACATCACCGACCCTGAAGTCACGGCCGAGACTGAAATACTCTAACGTATACTCTAACGTATACTCTAACCGTTCTGACCGCGACATCGTCAACGCTCCCACCAAATACAGAAGGCATTTGGAAAGCAATACAATCAACTCTAATGTAAACTTGTAGGAAAGCAATGTAATGTGCAAAAAGTGATGACCAAAATGTTTAAATGTATATTAATTTTAACACATTCTGACTGCCGTGAAACACGATTTGGAAATGGGATGAAGCAAAAGTATCTTGTTTTCAAAGGATACATGAAATTTCTCCCTTGGAATGAGAAAATAACAACAACAGTTCTTGAAAAAAAACTACATTTCTGTTTTTATATTAATTGGACCTCAAATTAAGATAAAAAGACTTAAAGGAGTAGTATATAGTCAGAGATATTTGGATTTCTAAATAACTTTTCCAGCCTCTAAATCTTGTTATTGTTTTCATTTGATGTCCCGCCCTCCACCGTTTCACCAATCAGAAAGTCTGTGATCCGGGCGCCAGAACTCACCGCGTGGAGCTAATCTCACTGGTGAAGTACCATGTGGAGCTAATCTCACTGGTAAAGTACCATGTGGCGCAGAACTAAAAAAGGTCTTGTTATGATTCTCAAATCATTAACGACAAAACTAGGAATAAAACCAGGATTTCTATCTTTGTGAAAAAGGTGTTGGTTATAGATTTGTTGTTGACAAAACTCTTGTCTATTCAGCTGTTATGGTCCCAGCTGGATTCGTCTGCATATCTGGCAACCTGAGTCAGGGAAAGTGGGAGAGGCTGCAGTACCATTTTTGACCACATGTTTACAGACTGCTGCTTTAAAATATAAACTTGGCATATCTGAGCCTGTCATATATTAGCTCCACACTATAAGTTAAATTATACTTTAGAACGATATTCTCCGATGTTTTCCGAGTTTGTCTTGTACGTGCCGAGCCCAATCAGTGGCTACATTGACAGTAATAAAAATTGTTTATGAACGCAGTTAATTAAAAAGCTATTTCCATTATTATTGTTTTTTTGTGAGATGGAGAAAGGGTCTGTGCTCTTCACGTCGTGGTGTTGAGGAAATGAGGAGCGAGATAAGCCTCTCCTGTTTGCCGATAACACATCCACGCCTCCGACACTTCTCAGTACGCCGTTCGATAATTGCACGAGAAAAAGGCAGTTCCACTTCTACAATCACAGGGTTAGGAGTAAATCTGCGGTGGAATTGACTGGATTCATGTGAAGGTCAGACAAAGGGTTATTAGACAAATAAGTAAGTACTCGTTTTGAGTCGAATGCAAGTTCTTTAAACACTAGTGCGACGGGAAAGTGGTTTTGTGGAAGAAAGAGAGGTGTCTTCAGGCTGTTTATTAAGTCCAGAGTATCTACTTAGTACTTTATCTACTCATTAGCCTGCACCATGTGTGTTATCGAAGCATTTACAGCTTGCTAAGAAACATATCAGGTACTTATTTTGTACAGTTTGTGTGCTCCCAGTGTCTTTTACTACTTTCCTGTATGTTTTTTTGTTTTTTAATCTTTATTTGAATGGGACAGTGCACATTAGAGTTAGCCATGTAGGCTCATTTTCATCATCCATAGTCCCGTGGAAGGTTGATATTAAAACAGATACAATAGAACACACAACAGGCACAAACACACAGCAACACTGAAGTTTCCCCGCTGTAAATTAAAGGATCTTAGAACTCAGAAATGAGCGGGAACCTCACATTCTATTACAGATGAGCGGGTCAGAGGGCGTGGCCAATGCACACGTCATTCAGTCCTTACACCTGGACAAACGTAGCCATTTTATCTTGCTCGGTAAACAACGGTCAATGGCAGTTAAAGCCCCTTTTCCATGGATTTGGTTCTGAGCTGATTTGAACTGAACATAGGAGCCATTGGTCCATAAGAGGGAGATGACCCTGGGTGGATAGCACTCTCGCCTCTCAGCAAGAAGGTCCTGGGTTCGAATCCCGGCCGGACCAGGGCCTATCTGAGTGGAGTTTGCATGTTCTCCCCGTGTCTGCGTAGGTTTCCTCCGGGTACTCCGGTTTCCCCTACCACTAAAAACATGTACAATAGGTCTGGCATGCGCCTCCTGTTCGGCGACCCCGCTCCCATCTCTGTGTGGAGTGAGAGACAAATGCCCAAAAATAACAATTGTAAACTGCTTTGTGACTCTGGTCTGTGAAAGGCGGTATATGAATAAAGATTACTTACTTAAACTATCTCTGTGTAAACACGGGCTCTCCCTCCTGAGCAGGACGCCTCCTCTTCCTCTGCGTTACAGAATCCCATCGACGGCTGTGCGTTTGGACTGGTGCGCGCTTCATCAGTGAACAAAACTGACTTGTGTAATGAGTTTCCCCATTTACTCCTGGCCGCTGTGGGTTTGGCGGTGATTTTGGCAAAGTCCTTAAGCTCTGGCTCCAGCCTCTGCCTCTGTGCTTTCCTTTACTCCTCTCCTGCACGTCTGACAGATATTGCCAAAAAACCCCAAAAAGATTCACTTATTTTCCTAAAAATGAAATGAGATTCCAGTGAAAATGGTCCATTACGTCTGGCAATGAAAAGATCTGTCAAGTACCCACCCACAAAATGCATCATGGGTAAAATCCTCCAGCTCCAGTGGCCAAGAGCTCCAACGGAAGTGCAGCATCCAGGGCCCAGCAGACGCCCTAGAGCGGCAGTGCAAGGATGGGTCAACTGCAGAGGACGCACTTCCCACAGAAACAAAAGTTCTTGGGGAGTCAAAAAAGCAACTCTTACATTTCAGTGCACGGTTTGATTCTCTGATCTGTTGTTGAGGAATCGACAACGTTGTCAAGTCCTCCAAGGCAATTCAATGTTTTCTTGCATAGCCCTAAATCACAAAAGTAGTTATTGCGGAAGACTTTACAAAACTGTTGAATTCGCCAACACAGATCAGAGAATCAGAGGGGCGACAGTGGCTCAGTTGGTAGAGCATTGGCCTTTGGGCCTGGAGGTCGTGAGTTCGATTCCCACCATGGGACCTACTCCAACTGCTCCCACTGATGACTGCTGTCGTTGTGTCCTTGGGCAAGACACTTAACCCCACGTTGCCTGAAGCCCCCCGCTGAAATATCAAGGCGGTTTCTCAACTGACAGAGCAGCCATCTTCCTGTGGACTCACCCCCTGCAGAGGATCAGAGGGACTGGTGCTATGAGCGTTGGGGGCAGCTCTCATTGCCACCCCCCCGACCCAGAAATAGACAAATAAAGGGGTTGAAAATGAAATGAAATGAATGAAATGAGATCAGAGAATCTAACAAACTTGTTATTTAGGACTACACAAAAATACCTTGAAAAAACTAGGACAAAGATTTGAGCGAATCAATGCTACTGCAACCCGATATCAGAGAAATACTGGAGATGGGTTGGATGTTAAACCAATAATGCACATTGCTAGCAGTTGTTAAGACAGCAGTGATGCTAACAAAATAATATTCAATACATTAAACCCACAGTTATCAGTTTGACTCTGCACAAATCCCCTTTACATGAAACTCTGCCACATCATTTACATAAAAATATAATAATTACAGTTTAAGGGGAAGCATTAAAAATAAACGTGCCTAAATGTAGAGCTACTCTCAAATCAACGTGTGTGTGTCAGTGTGTGTGTGTGCGTGTGCGTGTGTGTGTCAGTGCGAGGAGCTGCTATTTGGGACGGAACATCAGATGGAAACATGATTTAAAAACATGTTCAAATGAGATTCAGTTCAAAAGAAGAACCAGAGAAGGCATCAGCAAGAAGCGAGAACAGGGTGTGTGTGTGTGTGTGTGTGTGTGTGTGTCTGTGTCTGTGTCTGTGTGTGTGTGTGTGTGTGTGTGTGTGTGTGTGTGTGTGTGTGTGTGTGTGTGTGTGTGTGCGTGTGCTGTGTGCGTGTGCGTGTGCGTGTGCGTGTGCGTGTGCGTGCGCGTGTGCGCGTGCGCGTGCGCCTGTGTCTGTGTCTGTGTCTGTGTGTGTGTGTGTGTGTGTGTGTGTGTGTGTGTGTGTGTGTGTGTGTGTGTGTGTGTGTGTGTGTCTGTGTGTTTGTCTTTCCCACTTGGGGGGGACCGTGGTCAGGACAGCACACTCACGGCGTGAGGACCGAAATTTTCGTGGGGACCAAAAACCTGGTCCCCACGAGGGTGACCATTAGATTCATTGAAAAGAAGGTCAGGGGAGTTCCCTGACAAATTTTCAGGGCTGACCCCAGATATCACATATATCTGAAAAAGTGTGTAAAAGTGTGTATAACAAGTCTCTCTCAGTGCTGCCAACTACTGGTCGGATCTGGTACTGCAAGAATACACACTTCACACACACTTGACTCATCTGCGCATGTGCGTGGAAGGATTTACTTCTCAGTGCCATTGACACGGTTGAGACATGAGTGAGAACAAAAAGGTAAGTTTAACAAATACTTATACAAAGACAAGATTTATTTATATCAGACAGTTGTATGAGATTAAATGCATGTGTTCGGCCATTGAGTAAACCTAGTTTACTTAGTTTTAGTTTAGTTAGGAACTTTGTTTCCTCAAGCTACCTCATGTTAGCAGAGCAGCTAATGCAAGCTAATGGGCTAACATGTGGCCTGCGCCATTTCTATCAGCACAGTGTAATCACAATGCATAAATTCGATTAGTATACAGCAAGTGCGTGTTGTAGTGGAATTAATTTATTTATATATCAGCTGGCTGGGTGTCCACCGGGTCTTGAGCGTGGAAACCCGCTGTAAACACCGGTACTCCACGCCCTGCTGAGCACCGGGGCTTCCCCACGTCTGTATGGCTCCCGCGGGATCCACGCACCGGGGCTCCCGCGGGATCCACGTCTGCATCTGCACCGGGGCTCCCGCGGGATCCACGTCTGCATCTGCACCTGCACCGGGGCTCCCGCGGGATCCACGTCTGAAAGCGCACCGGGGCTCCCGCGGGATCTACGTCTGCATGCGCACCGGGGCTCCCGCGGGATCCACGTCTGCATCTGCACCTGCACCGGGGCTCCCGCGGGATCCACGTCTGAAAGCGCACCGGGGCTCCCGCGGGATCTACGTCTGCATGCGCACCGGGGCTCCCGCGGGATCCACGTTTGCATCTGCACCTGCACCGGGGCTCCCGCGGGATCCACGTCTGCACGCGCACCGGGGCTCCCGCGGGAACCACAGCACGCGCACGGGGACTTATTTATATATCTGCTGGGTGGCTACCAGGTGTTGAGTGTGGTGTACATGCACCAGGGATCACGTCTGCACAGGTACCCATTGAGTGATTGTTTTTCTGACTTAAAATATAACTAACATCTGTCTTTATGTAATCTGGTCTACATTTTACTGTCTGACATAACTAAAACATATTTATTTATATCAGATAGTTGTAAACAATTCAAAATATTGAATATCAAATCTTTACTTAGTTTTCTATAGTTACCTCTTGTTAGCAGACCAGCTAACAAGTGGCCCATGCCATTTCTACCAGCACAGCACAGTGCATTGCATGAATATAATTGATATTCAGCGATTGCGTGTTGTATCTAATTCAAACAATATCATATGTCTGCTGGTTGGCCACCAGGTCTTTACTTCTCTTTAATTCAAGCTGTAAAAAATAATTGCGTCATCTGTCTCTATGTAATGTTGTGTAGATTTGGCTGTCTGACAAAACTAAAGCATAATTTTATAAAATAAAAGATGTATGGAGGGTGTTCTATGACATTGTTAATGCTTTGTATTTCAAAATAGGAATAACAATGGCAACAAGAAGCAGGAGGAAACTTCCAATGGAGGACGCTACTATACATGCCACAAAAGCACAGGACAAGACGGTGGAATTGGATGTGCAATTCATTAACCCCTATAAAGGTACTGTATGTGTGTGTCATTTTTTTACATTCAGTAATGGCTTGACACAAATATGCACAAAAGTAACATTTTTCACTATAACAGTATTGAGAACATAGCCGAATGTGCAACACAAGATGTTCTGACCCGGTTCTTAGCATTAATGTGAGAAAGTCGAACTACATTATCCATTTGTCCAGGCGACAAGCATAAAATATGCAAAACACCCCAAACCACAAAACACATGCCTAAGCACCGTTAACTTGAGGCTATATCATTTTGTGATTGCGTAGTTTCTGAACTTAGTAGCTGCGGATTACTAAAAACTTGAGAAACACAAATGGTATACTACAAAGAGTAGATGTTAAATGGTGGGAATGCACAAGATTTGCACAACCTGAATTAACGGATTCCAGTTTATAAAATGGCATTTTTGGAAGTTTTAACACACGTTTATTATTTGTGACCGCGAGGCACTTGCTGCTGTTTCCTGTATGAACTCTGCAAGCTGCGGACGCTCTGGACAGCAGTTCCTCCAGCGGCTGTGATCACGCCGTTTGCTGATCAATATCCAAGACATACACGCACAGAACTATTCTCTGCTTGTAATGTGCGTGTCTTTGCTTAACCGGTGCACACAAAAAATACAGCGCAGAAGCTGGACTGCGGAGCCTCAGTCTCCTCCGCGTCTTCTCCCGAAGCGCACTCGCTAAATTAAAGCTTGGGTACCTAATTTTCCCTTCCACTACTTGTGTCCAAAAGTAATGGTGTAACCAAATCAAACAGATTTAATGACATTCTGCCTCAGACTGTTTTAAATATCCCTCATCTGTAACAAACATTAATTTTGGTTTGAGTCACTACAAATACAGTACATAGAACAAATACAGTGCTGTATTTGTTCTAATAAACAACTACAGTACAAATGAACACTATTTTGTCATGTATCTTTCCATTCAAACAACCATTTACCTGCAATATATGGCATCATTTTGTCGATAGTTCGAAATGCGATTAATCAATACTTAAGCTGTAATCATCTCTATATATATATACATTTTTTTTATCTTAAGTGAAGCTTTAAGGTGTTGAAAAATGACATAGTAAACACATGTGCCGGCGGGACATGTTTTTAACCAAACTGTAAAGCACGTTGTGTTGTTATTTTTTGTATGAAAAGCGCTTTATAAATAAAGTTTGGATAATTATTTATGATATTAATGCTTTCTTATTTTGTTCAGCACTTTGAATTGCCTTGTGTATGAATTGTGCTATACAAATAAACTTGCCTTGCCTAATCGATTGATGTTTCTCTAGGTCGTGGGGTGTTTGCCAAATGCCAATTTGGAAAGGGTGACTTCGTGGTTGAGTACAGAGGAGATTTAATAACTTGGGAAGAATCACAAAGAAGGAGGAGGACTTACCACAGAGCGAGTGCCGTTTTTCTTTATGAGTTCTACTGGAAGGAAAAAATATGGTGGTAAGGTTTTGATAAATGTCTGCCTATTTTTCCAAGAGCAGGAGATTTTATAATGCTCAAATGGATAGCATGTATAGCCATTTCTAAATAGTTATGGACCTTCATTTAATTGGTAAATTAATGTTTTAATTAATATGAATATATGTTTTCCAATCTCAAGTATTGATGCATCCCGAGAAGATGGTAGCCTTGGACGACTCGTCAATGATGACCACAGGCACCCAAACTGCAAAATGAAGAGGGTCATAATAGAGGGCAAACCACACCTTTTCCTCTTTGCATTGAGGGAAATTCATCCAGGACAAGAAATCACATATGACTATGGGGGAAAAGATTGGCCATGGAGAAAACAGGTTTGTCATAATTAGTAAGATTATCAATGATTGCTCTAGTGTAACATTTCATTATCCAGATATTTTTTCTTGGATTTAACTATATACTGGTGGGTCTGCCTGTCTACATCCAAGTGATTTCATAATGAAATATAATGATATATAGTATAGTTATAGTTATTTTTTTTCAGACACTAGAACAAAGTGATGCTGACGTTGAGTCATCTGACAGTGCAGTCTTCTCTGCTGTTCTGGAAACTTCAGAGAGGCCCTCAACTTCCACCATGAAGGTAGGAATGAGTTTGTTCTGCAATGTTTGCTCTTGTGCACACTGCCTGGTTTAGGTGATCAGTTCCATTTTTGTCTCACACATGTTGCCAAGCGGAGTCTGTTTTTTCTCATTTAGTGGGGACCAACCCGTCTTTTACTGTTATTACACACTTGTCTGGTGTCTGTATTTGTGGGGACCACGGTAGTTGGGTAATACCCTCATTCATACAGCCAACAAAACACAATCTATTACACGTGGCCCATACCACTAGCTAAGTTTGTCTTGTACAGTTTACACCAGTTCTTCTATCACAGGTCAATTCAGATCAGTTCCATTTTGGTTTCACACATTTTATCAAGCACAGTCTGGTGTTCCTAATTAAGTGGGGACCACACTTAACACACTTGTCTGGTGTCTGTATTTGTGGGGACCACGGTTGTTGGGTGATACCCTCCACATTTACTCACATTGATTCGTCACCTTCATTCATACAGAAAACAAAACAGTGTCCATTACATGTGGCCCGTAACACTAGCCACGTTTGTCTTGTACAGGGTACACCAGTTATTCTATCACAGGTCAAAACAACCCTGTAATGCTTGCTATTCACTTGTTTTCAGTTGTAGCTTTCACTGAAATACTGTAACAGGCTACACTTCTCACACTTTAACCAGAAATAAGTTCAACCTATTGAAAATACATATGATTTTGGGCCAGAACACAGAGATATAGATGTTCATTCCAATGTATGCTTTTCTCTTCTAAACTAAGCTGATTTATTTACCTAAATAATTGTTTTACTGTTGAAAAACTTCCCATTGCCTATGAATGTTTATTTCTCTTATTTCAGACACAAGAACAAACAATTGATGCTGACGTTGAGTCATCTGACAGTGCAGTCTTCTCTGCTGTTCTGGAAACTTCAGAGAGGCCCTCAACTTCCACCATGAAGGTAGGAATGAGTTTGTTCTGCAATGTTTGCTCTTGTGCACACTGCCTGGTTTAGGTGATCAGTTCCATTTTTGTCTCACACATGTTGCCAAGCGGAGTCTGTTTTTTCTCATTTAGTGGGGACCAACCCGTCTTTTACTGTTATTACACACTTGTCTGGTGTCTGTATTTGTGGGGACCACGGCAGTTGGGTAATACCCTCATTCATACAGCCAACAAAACACAATCTATTACACGTGGCCCATACCACTAGCTAAGTTTGTCTTGTACAGTTTACACCAGTTCTTCTATCACAGGTCAATTCAGATCAGTTCCATTTTGGTTTCACACATTTTATCAAGCACAGTCTGGTGTTCCTAATTAAGTGGGGACCACACTTAACACACTTGTCTGGTGTCTGTATTTGTGGGGACCACGGTTGTTGGGTGATACCCTCCACATTTACTCACATTGATTCGTCACCTTCATTCATACAGAAAACAAAACAGTGTCCATTACATGTGGCCCGTAACACTAGCCACGTTTGTCTTGTACAGGGTACACCAGTTATTCTATCACAGGTCAAAACAACCCTGTAATGCTTGCTATTCACTTGTTTTCAGTTGTAGCTTTCACTGAAATACTGTAACAGGCTACACTTTTTACACTTTAACCAGAAATAAGTTCAACCTATTGAAAATACATATGATTTTGGGCCAGAACACAGAGATATAGATGTTCATTCCAATATATGCTTTTCTCTTCTAAACTAAGCTGATTTATTTACCAAAATAGTTGCTTTACTGTTGAAAAACTGCTCATTGCTTATGAATATTTTTTTCTCTTATTTCAGACACAAGAACAAACAATTGATGCTGACGTTGAGTCATCTGACAGTGCAGTCTTCTCTGCTGTTCTGGAAACTTCAGAGAGGCCCTCAACTTCCACCATGAAGGTAGGAATGAGTTTGTTCTGCAATGTTTGCTCTTGTGCACACTGCCTGGTTTAGGTGATCAGTTCCATTTTTGTCTCACACATGTTGCCAAGCGGAGTCTGTTTTTTCTCATTTAGTGGGGACCAACCCGTCTTTTACTGTTATTACACACTTGTCTGGTGTCTGTATTTGTGGGGACCACGGTAGTTGGGTAATACCCTCATTCATACAGCCAACAAAACACAATCTATTACACGTGGCCCATACCACTAGCTAAGTTTGTCTTGTACAGTTTACACCAGTTCTTCTATCACAGGTCAATTCAGATCAGTTCCATTTTGGTTTCACACATTTTATCAAGCACAGTCTGGTGTTCCTAATTAAGTGGGGACCACACTTAACACACTTGTCTGGTGTCTGTATTTGTGGGGACCACGGTTGTTGGGTGATACCCTCCACATTTACTCACATTGATTCGTCACCTTCATTCATACAGAAAACAAAACAGTGTCCATTACATGTGGCCCGTAACACTAGCCACGTTTGTCTTGTACAGGGTACACCAGTTATTCTATCACAGGTCAAAACAACCCTGTAATGCTTGCTATTCACTTGTTTTCAGTTGTAGCTTTCACTGAAATACTGTAACAGGCTACACTTTTTACACTTTAACCAGAAATAAGTTCAACCTATTGAAAATACATATGATTTTGGGCCAGAACACAGAGATATAGATGTTCATTCCAATATATGCTTTTCTCTTCTAAACTAAGCTGATTTATTTACCAAAATAGTTGCTTTACTGTTGAAAAACTGCTCATTGCTTATGAATATTTTTTTCTCTTATTTCAGACACAAGAACAAACAATTGATGCTGACGTTGAGTCATCTGACAGTGCAGTCTTCTCTGCTGTTCTGGAAACTTCAGAGAGGCCCTCAACTTCCACCATGAAGGTAGGAATGAGTTTGTTCTGCAATGTTTGCTCTTGTGCACACTGCCTGGTTTAGTTGATCAGTTCCATTTCGGTCTCACACATGTTGCCAAGCGGAGTCTGTTTTTTCTTATTAAGTGGGGACCAACCAGTCTTTTACTGTTATTACACACTTGTCTGGTGTCTGTATTTGTGGGGACCACGGTATTTGGTAATACCCTCATTCATACAGGCAACAAAACACAATCTATTACACGTGGCCCATACCACTAGCTAAGTTTGTCTTGTACAGTTTACACCAGTTCTTCTATCACAGGTCAATTCAGATCAGTTCCATTTTGGTTTCACACATTTTATCAAGCACAGTCTGGTGTTCCTAATTAAGTGGGGACCACACTTAACACACTTGTCTGGTGTCTGTATTTGTGGGGACCATTGTAGTTGGGAAATCCCCTCCACATTTATTCATTATACAGACAACATAACGGAATTTAGTTAGGAAGGTAGTGAGTGAGTGGGGAGGTGCTGTCATTGATTTAAATTCTCCACTATTTTCTTTGATAGGGCTTGAATAAACCAGAACGTGTTTGTTCATCAGTTGGATTAATTCCTTCCCTTGTTGACTACTCCGACTCTGACTCTGACTCTCAGGACCTATGCACCAGTCCTGCCCAACAAATAGAAAGCAGCAAGGTACTTAAACAAAATATTTCTGGCATATATATATATATATATATATATATATATATATAACATTTTAGATTTTTTTGTCTTATGTTATAGACTCAGAGTCTGGTTTCTGATTCTGATCTCATACTCACCGACCAGGAGTCTATTCCGCGGTTGAGGAGAACCAAGAGCATACAGGTGTGCAACTCAGACAATATTAATGCATGTTTAACATTTTGTTTTTCCATTTAATGTGTATGACTCAAGCTTCTCTCTTTTATTGCATTTCTTTTTTCTGTCCTGAAGATAAAAGATAGGATTGAATTTGATTCAGATGACCTTTTTGATCCCATCTCTGACAACAGTGGAAGTGGAGAAGAATACATTCCTAAGAGTTGTGAGGATTCTTCTGAAGATACAGATGGTAGTGGCATTGTCTCATTTGAGCAGAAGATGAAATGTCAGAGATTTCCAAAGTTAGGGAATATTATGGAAGTCAGAGATTTAAGTCGCTCACTGCAAGAACTTGACAGCACCTCTTTGACGCAAACTGTGAAGACTGGGAGTGCACTTGCCAGGAAAGAAAGCACCTCTGGTAGGAGCTGTAGAAAGAGAGGTGCAAGGAGTGTATCCTGCCCAAGAACACAAACAAGTCCCAGCTACTCCACAAAAAAGAGCGAAGGGACGGACACTGGAGCCCTCGAGAAGTCATTATCTGATCAGGATGAACATTTGGAAGGAGTGGATTCACTGGCTGGTGATTTACTTTCCATACCAGCTGTTTCTAAAAAAGAGGATGGATCAAGAAAGTATGACAAAAGACAATATTGTTTGTACTGCAAGAAGGACCTAAGTAAAATGGCAAGACATCTGGAGCGTGCGCATAAAGACAAGCCAGAGGTTGAAAAGGCTTTGTCCTTCCCAAAAGGCTCCAAAGAAAGACGCATGCATATGGAGCTTTTAAGAAACAAGGGAAACTTTGCCCACAATGTTGAAGTGCTGAATCTTGGTGTTGGAACTCCTGTGCCTTGCAAGCAACCAAAGGAAAAATCCCAAGTGAAAAATTTTCTCCATTGTGCATATTGTCAGGGCTTGTTTGTAAAAAAAGTCCTCTGGAGGCACATAAAGACCTGCAAATTCAGGCCGAATATTCCACTAAAACCTGGCAGAACACGTGTCCAGGCCCTCTGTGGCTTTACAGTGCCTCCACCGACAGGAGTAAAGGAAGAGCTGTGGAAACTATTGAACAACATGGTGCAAGATGATGTGTTCCATGCAGTGAAATCTGACACTTGTATACTAGAGTATGGAGAACATTTGTACAACAGGCTGGGGTATGATGTCAGCAAACATGAGTATATTCGACAGAAATTAAGGGAACTGGGAAGACTGCTATTGTGCTCCAGAAAAAACACCCACCTGAAGACAATTAAGGATCACATCAAGCCTGCAAATTTTATGCACGTGATTAAAAGTGTAAAAGAATTGGCAGGGTATAGTTCTGAAAAGCATTCATACAGTTGTCCTAGTCTGGCATTAAAAATAGGATACAGTTTGAAAAAAATATCCTTGCTTGTTGAAAGCCGTTCAAATGTTCAAGGTAACTCCACTGCTGCAAAAGAGGCACAAATATTTCGCAGTGTCTATGAAGCCAAATGGAATGAATTAATATCTGCAGCATCTCTGAGAACTCTTGAAGAATCCAAGTGGAACACCCCACAATTGATCCCTTTCACAAAAGACGTCCAGACACTTCACTCCTTTTTGGATGGGCAGCAACAAGATCTTCTCTGCAAGTTATCCTCTGACACATCCCCCCAGACATACTCGCAGTTGACAAAGGTAGTTTTGACACAGGTTATATTGTTTAACCGACGAAGAGCTGGAGAAGTGTCAAAAATGTCTGTCTCTGCCTATACATCAAACAATGTATCAGATCCACAGGAGGACATTAATGTTGCTCTTTCAGATCTTGAGAAGAGACTGTGTAAACACTTCAGACGAATCGAAATCAGAGGCAAACGAGGAAGGAAAGTACCTGTGCTTTTGACCCCAGAAATGCAACAGGCATTGGATCTTCTTACCAGCAAAAGGAAAGAATGTGGGATTCTAAAAGACAACTTACACCTTTTTGCAAGACCATCCAGTCTGATGTACTACCGTGGCTCTGATACTCTTAGGTACTTTGCAAAGGCCTGTGGTGCAAAAAACCCTGAATGTCTGACGTCAACAAAATTACGTAAACAAACAGCGACCCTGTCCCAAGTTCTCAATCTTAGTAATACAGAATTGGATCAGTTAGCTGACTATCTTGGACATGACATCAGAGTACACAGACAGTTTTATAGATTGCCGGAGGGAACTCTCCAACTTGCTAAAATCAGCAAAATTCTTATAGCTCTGGAGCAGGGACGTTTGGCAGAATTCAAGGGCAAGTCCCTGGATGATATCAACGTTGATCCTGAAGGTACCAAAAATGATATTTATTTTATTTGTCAAGTAAAGTTTTCATTCTGGTTTTCTCATTCATGCTCTTTTAAGACTCCTTTTATTGTATAAACAAATTGTCATTCACATTCATATATTCTTACTGCTAAATGTATACAGTTTTACTCAAACAATCCTATCACATCCTCATAGCCTTTCTCTCTCTTCCACAGATACTGTAAACTTTGACAGTGACCAAGAGGGTGACCAAGAAGGTGACCTTGAAGACTCACTGGGTAAGGCCGCCTCTCCCTTTTGTTATCCTGAATCATTTAATTGGGTTACTATTTTTAAAATATATTGTTTTAACACATACTATGTATGTATAAATGTGTGTGCATGTCAGCTGAATTTCACTTCATTACAATTGATACAAATATAGATTTTATCATTCAGTATTAGGAAGATATTTCAAATTAGATTGGAAGTGTGGTTAAAAATTAACCCTCTAGGCACGTCGACTTAAGTCGACAAGCTGCGGTACTGTTTAAAACGGCCGAGTGTGTCCAACTGAGTGTCTGAGGAGACAACAGCAGCAGCAGGAGAGTCGCGGTGACGCGCTTCACCTGGAGGTGCGCGTCTGGGCAGACTGCTCACAGCAGCAGCAGCATGTTTTGTATTTTTTACTATTTTCATGAACATTTACAATGTTACAGTGTGTGTTCTGTGTGTGTTCATGTCCTAGTGATCAATGTATGTCTGTCAGTTAGAAAAATACAAATATTGTATGAAAATTCTAAAATCCACTATTTCTAACGCCAAATTACGTCATAATATGCAAATTAGATGGGGGAATTTATTCTCTATATAAACTTTGGACCATCTTTAATATTTTTCTAATTTACAGAAAGCCTTTATCACTTATCACTTTTAAGTTGTAGCCTTTTGAAATAAAGATGTCAAAATTGAGCGTTTTGGAAAAAAACCTCTGGCGCTTAAAGGGTTAAGAGCTCAAATCAAATTTTCTTACTAAACAGTCCACTATCGTAATAAAGAGAAGCATTTGATGCATAATCTTTTTTTGATTCATTTTGTATTGATTGTTAATAGACAAATTTCAAATAAAGGACAAATGCAGCCCGCGGAAATTCAATTTGGTAGACGTCAGCCAAAGTTACCCCCTCCAGGCCGGTTCACATCCCCAGCCTATCGCACAGCAAACGCCCCCTTCCAATCACCCATACCGGCCAGGCAG